>JBBWSJ010000101.1:0-164423 GCA_038088505.1 Diaporthe velutina | reverse complement strand
AAAGGTAATCTTTAAAAAAAAAAGCTATAAATATAATAATTTTTATAGTAATTTTAAAATATCTACCCTTAATATTATATTATATTATTAAATAATTAAATAAGTAATAAGATTATTATTAAATAGCTTAAAGCTATATTTCTCCTTTAAATAAATAAGATTTAAAAATAAAATAATAACTAAGTAATTTTATTAATTCTTAATAATTATAAAAGCTATATATTAGTAGGTTACCTTTTTATTTATATAAAGAAAAGCTAAAAGGCTAATTATTACTATAACTTAAATTTATAAGAGAGTGCTTTTTTAATAATATTTACCTCTATTTCTTCCTAACCTATACCTCTTATAAGTTATAACTTATAAATAATAATTATTTTAATATCCTTAAAGTAATATATTAAAAGAAAATAGCTAAATTAAACTTTATTACTAATTTAATATTTATAAATAAAATTAACTTCTTTTAATATTTAATTAAAATAAGGTAAGCTATAACTTAAAAAATAATAACCTTTACTTAAAAATATATAAGTAATTAGCCTATTAATTATTAAAAAGCTTAAAATTATTTAAAAATTTAGCTTAATTATAAAAAATATAAAGCTAATAATAAGTTAAAAGGCTTTAATTTAAACTTAAAAATTATTTAAAACTTTATAATAAGATTAATTAAAAATATTATTTTTAGCTAAAAATTTTAAGTAAAAATTATTATTAATAAATTTAAAAATATATAAGCTAAAATTATAATATTAAAGTAGGAAAATATTAAGCTAAATACTTAAAAAAAGGCTTAAATAAATATAAAAAAGTGCTAAATAATTTTAAATCCTAATAAAAGATTTATAATAATTTATAAGATTTTAAGTAAAAAAGGCTTAATTAAAAACCTTAAAGCTTTAGCCATACTATATTTATTCAATTATTTAGCTAACTTTTAATCTTTTTTTTATTATTTTAACTACCTACTATCTATTTAATCTCTAAACTACTTTTTAGCTTAAAGCTTATATAAAAAGTTAATAATAGTATAATATATATTACTATTATTACCCTTTTATAGCAACTTTAAAACCTTTTATAGCTTTCCCTTTCTCTTTAATTTTAATACCTTTTTAATATCTTTAGCTTAGGATTCCTATCCTATAATAAAAAAAAATACCTAAAAAAGAATAATATAATTCTTTTCTTCTTTAATTTCCTTTTTAAATATATTATTATTATTAAAGAAGTAATAAATATAGCCTTTCCTCTCTTTTAAGAGGCGATTTTTTACCTTTTAAAAATCTTTAAGATAAAATCCTTAAGGTAATTTAAACTATTTATTAATATTAGAAAGTATATAATTAAATATAGGCTATAATACTTATAGGCTTACTATAGCAAGGGCTTCCTTAAAAGCTTTTATAATCTTATAGTTTCTTTATATAATCCGTATATATAAGGATATAGGATAGAGAAATTACTCTATTTTAAGCTATAAAATCTTTTTATATAAGGCTTTTATATAATTACTCACTATATAACTAATTACTTAAGCTAGTAATAGGCTACTTATATTAATAATTTACTATTAGTTTTAACTAGCCTTATCTATATAGCCTTATAAGGCTATCTATATTTTTTAAAATAAACGTATTTATAGATTTAATATTATTAATATAGTATACCTATCTAACGCTAGGTTTTTAAGCGTTTACTATTATATAAAGGGACTGCTTATAGCTTTAAAAGAGCACATATACAAATTAAAAACGAAACTACTTAAAAACCTTAAGTAAAAAGCTTAACTTTAAAATTAGCCTTAAAATAATTTTATTAATAAAGAAGATAATATTTACAGTATAAATAGTAAAAAGCTAAATAAGGATATAAATAAGGATATTTTAGCTATAATATAAATAAAATCTAGCTATAATATAAGAAGATTAGCTAGATATATAGATTAAGGGTAATAAAAGTTTTAAATTAATATACAAATTAATTATATAATACTAACAGTTATTAACTTATTTAATTATAAATATTAATAACTTTATGTGTAATTGTTAGTACGGGTAGTATAGGCGTACAGGTAGTGGGGGTTACATAGTAGATTAGTAATACAAACCCTTGTGCAGCTAATTCCATATGATCTATAACTGGGTTGTCGCGCTCCGACAGAGAAGCCGTCTTGTGCCTGAGTGGGTATCTCGAGCTGTTCTACAAACATGATTTGTGAAGCCAATCATGCTCTCGACCAATGTTTGCCATCTGCAAGACCCGCGGACCCCAGAGCTGAGTCGTGTTTTGTAACTCCTGCAGACATCCGAATAATTAAATTTGCCAGGGACGCTTCTTACTTGCTCCTGATCACGGTAGTGCCGGCCCTTGCTTCCAACGACATCTAGAGGCATCGTCGTTATACATACAATTGGCACAGGCCAGTTTCTGAACACCTCTTGCATCTGCTGGCCTCAAATAACATCCAGCCCAAAGGCCACAGCCTTTCTGGCACCTCGAGCAGGGATCAGGGGCGGCTACACCTGTTATTTGTATAAGAACGGAGACCAGGTGCTGGTTCTGGCGAGATGGACCAAGGCCATCTATGTGCCACCCGAGCGTGTGCTTTCTACGCATGGGATTGTTCACCAAGGTGTTGACGGCAGGCAGATCAAGCTGGTGTCTGAATCAATACTCGAGATTCTTAGACTGACACGATCTGAAGGAACTTACCGTTGACCGAATCTGGACGTTTGTTGGGCGCTCACCGGGTCTGAATTTCGTGGCAATCTCTGTGGGGTACGTTTCCAAGACAACAGACCATGCGGTACGCCTGGCACCACCATGGACTGAAATGATGGGAGAGTCGCCTTGACCACTATTTTCGCTAGAGATTGAATTTCGGTGGGAAGGCGCGGACTGTTAACAATGTTCGCCTCTCCATCCTCGTGGCAATCGGCAGCATCAGACCGCTGCTGTTCCACATGCCCATGCGCTCTCTTAAGCCCTCGCTGCAGTCGTTGAGATTGACGAGGTGCCTCAAACTCGTCCTGTAAATCCGAGAAGCTGTTGGCTGAGCCATCGCCCATGACAACTGGATCTCGACTGGCTCTTGTCTCAGAAATGGGTATACGCCCTACATTCTGAGTCGCATCCGACTGTGGCTGTTCCTCTTCACGGTCGCAGGTTCTTTCACTAGCGATTATGCCTCGACTGGATCCTGATGAATGTCTGTCTAAGAAAACGGATATTCGCATCCACAGAAACGGATAGTACATCTATACAAGTACCCCCAGTATACAAATACCCAAATTCCCTCCTCCTAGCTAGCCCTTCTCCCTTCCCAACTTAATTACTACTCTCTTTCTTCCCAGGCTGGTAATTAAGTTAAGAAAGGGCTAGATAGGGCGAGGGCGGACGGTACTAGTAGGCACCACTAAGCACTACTTAAGGCCCAACCCGGTATTCTTTATGTTCCTTAAAGTAAGTAAGATACTTTAAAAGTAAGGGCTAGCTAAGGTGAGGGAGATTAAAGCAAATATAAGCCGCAGGGTGTTATTTATACGTCACGTAATTATATATGGATGTACCATCCGTTTGTGTGGATGCGAATATCCGTTTTCCTGTCTAAAAGAGCCGCCCAGTCCTGCTCATGGATACTGAGTCCGAGCTCTTCACTCAAAGCTTCGATCTTGCGAATCTTGTTGCGACGTTCCAAGGCACGAGTCTCGAGATTGGCTATGATAAGGTCGAGGTCATGGTCGCTCAGTCTAGACAGAGCAATGCCATTTTGACTTTGTGCATGAGTTCCGCGGTTTGCAGCTGTGCCTGCGCCGCAAGTGCCAACCTGTGCCGATGGAGAGTAGTGCACACTCTGGCCAGCACTCCGCGGGTGAGGTTCGGTAAAATTACCATCTACCGCGCTGACTCTCTGCTGGTTGGGGAATTGGAAGCTCCGGAGCACAGGATCAGGCAAAGGAGGTAAAGGAGATGAGGCAGTCGACGAAGAGACCGAGCTTGAAGAAGATCCCCACTCATCATGGATGGCGGCTTGGTCAGGTTGAAAGCTTGTGGACATGCTTCAGACGGCATTGAGCTGCAGCGTGATGTACGCCACAAATGTACATTGGTGAATGAATAAGGCGAAGCTCCTAGTATCCGATACGGAGGTGGGCGACTGGGCGACTATGCTGGGCTGCAAATATCATCAACCTTGCAAACAACAAGTTCTGCATGGACGGTCACGTGGTCATCAACCCCTGCAGCCAGACCAGGCCTTGAGAGACAGCTACAACCACCTGCCCACCAGAGAAATATGGGAAGCGCCTCTTTGCAAGACCTGAGTGCAGAGCATGGGATGGTTAGTCAACAGCAGACTATTGAGAGCGAGATTAGATGTAGTAATATTAAAACCAGCTGTACCTGCGTGTTCATCTAGTCTAATCCTTTACTGCAAAAGCCTCACGTGCTGTTTTACTACTGCGTGCTAAACGATCACCGTATATAATGAAAACAAATGGGATCACGCCCATGGCTAATGCAATAAAACCTAACACCGACGGCGCCCAGTGAACGCCGAGGTTCGTGTACATGCTGTTGGCTGCAAGGGGCAGCGTGATTGCTCCAATGGACCGCGTCATGCTGGCAGCTGCGTGTGCCGATGCGGAGTACTGGCGGAAGACGTCCGTCAGATAATTGATCATGCCCATAAAAACTAGCTGGAAGCCGCATCCGAAGAAGAAGCCGCTCAGCATGGGCACGATAGGAGACGTCGAGGGCCAGACTGTCCAACCGAGCCAGAATAAGGAGATGACCATGCTGAAGGGCTAGGTCAGCTACCATCTCAGAGGTGTATGTGCCAGGGGTACTCACCAAGGAGACGCTACGCATGCAAGAGGCAGTCTGCGGTAGATTTCGTTCTTGGTCCAACCGGCACCCGCCTTGGTCTGTCGATCATGGTACCATGTGAAGCCGCCAAAGATGAACAATGAAATGATAACACCAATAGCCTCTGCGATAAAACTGTTAGAATGACTGTGGCTTTATGTGGTGGAATGAATACGACTTACGCGGTATAAACGCCAGTCCGGCAATCGCTGGAGAAAGTCCGTAGAAGCCTTGAAAAATGACAGGGTATGCTTGGAACAGAAGGTAGAAGACAGCGTACGCCAGCGCTAAGTACGCAGAGGTGCAGAACAGGATTGGCTCGGTGACGAGAAGGGTGACGGGGCGCAGAAAGATCTTCTGGACGTCAAACGGCTTCAACTCAAGCCGCTGTCCACTCTCGACATCGTCACCGTGCTTCTTGAGCCACTTCATGGCGGCCCTGTTGTGGAGGACCGGCGCGTAAGTCTCGGGAAGTGTAAGAACAAGGGGCAACCCCAAGGCAGCAATCATTCCAGCAATCCAAAATGGCCAGCGCCACGACATCGGGGACGAGAAACCGGAGATGATGGGACCAATCAAAGGTCCGATAGTCGTGACAGTCATGTAGAGGGAAATGGCGTTTCCTCGAACCGAAGCGTTGTCGAAGATATCGGCGTAGAGCCCGCCGAGGACACTGGTCGGAGCGGCGGCGTTGATTCCGCACAGGAGACGAAATACCAGCAGTGCAGGGTAGTTCGGGGCCGCAGTGCAGGCGAGCATGAAAACGAGGTAACCCAGAAAAGTGCCTATCAGAACTGGCCGGCGTCCGATGTACTCGCTGAGGGGAGCAAAGACGAGAGGGCCGATGACATAACCGACCATGAAGAGCGAGTTGAGAAGGATGAGATGAATACGGTCGGTTACCCCAAAGTGGGCGCTGATCGCATCGAGAGCGCCCGAGGGCATTGATGATCCCAGGTTGCCATTGAAAGTGCATGTGAACCCAGCGATGACAATGTGCAGTTTCCGCAGCTAAGACGTGTCAGGTTCTGCGGCTAGAGTTTGGGTAGACAGGAGACTCTTTCTTACTGATGAGAACTTGGTGGCATCAACGACTTCATGTTTCTCCCAGGAGGGGTCATCCGAGACGTTTCCTGGGTCCTCAGCGTCTATGTTTGGCTGATTCTTCTCAAGAAAGCCACCGGCGGGGCGCTCAGCTTCAGCTTCAGGACGCATGTTGGCCACTTGTTAGTCTTGTTAGTAGGTTTGCTTCTCAAAATCCGTTGAGACAAACGTCGTTGTCACGTCGGCCTGCCACCAAAGCACCATCAAGAGAAACTGCGAAAGACGAACGATAGCTATTATTTATTGTCATCTTTACGTACTTTGTGATTCATTGACCGCTCGAAAATTTGTCAAACTATTACTCTTCTGTCGGTTTTTTGCTTGTGAAAGATCAGTAGTTGCCTCTAAGCTGGTAGCCACTTTGTTGCAGGGAATGGTGCAAGTTGATTGGCTCCTTTTGCCGAATCTCAGAGCACGCAAAAACCGAAGCGCTGACAAAGCGGCTGCACTCACGCTTGTCTGATTGCGTGTGGCTGCTTTTGCCGAGCGCGCGGATGCCCGCGAGAGACCAACCTTGGAAACTTCCGAGCACGGCTCGGTTTTTCCTCCACCACCCACAATTACAATTGGGGCAAGAGAGCCAAACTTCCGAATACCACCAGCCGAAATCCTCGCTTCTCTTAATGAGAGCCTTTCGACCTCCGTGGCCACCTCGGTAATCGGGACTCTCACCTCTTCGACCCATCGGAAATGGTGACAGCAGGGCGTGTAACGCGCAGGGCGCATCCGAGCCCAGTGTTCAAGAAATCGAGAACTAGTATGGACCCCGATGTCGGCTTTCGTCCATGCTTCTGCGTTGTCTGAGAGTCATATTCTAACTAACATCGCTGCAGACGGGAGGGCCTGTCTCACATGCCATGGGAGGAAAGTCAAATGCGATATTCTTGAGAAGGGTGCGCCGTGCTCGAGATGTCAGGCGCACAACGTGTCCGACTGCCAGATATATGAGAAGAAGAGGACACGATCCTCGGCTCGCACTGCTCCCGGCTCCAATGTGTCAATCCAACCTCGACCAGTTGGGTTCCAGTCCGCAACGGCACCCACAACCCCGACTCCGACCCGATCGAGGCCGTGGGCGAACGTTGCTGACAGCCCCGTTCCTCGGCCGAACTCAGCATGCGATGCCACCGCTCAGACTGACCGCGGCAGTGAAGATGCAACACGTAACATGGCCGATTTCCTGAACAGGCAGGATGCCGAGTGCCCAGAAATCACCCGTTGCGGCCGCCTCTTCTTCATCGGGACAGAATTTTCCAACCTTCATTACTTGGTCCGCCAGCGCTCGAGGCGGCCAGATCAGAGGGTGCTCCATTTCGGGACCCACCCGGTGCCTCACAAAGTGCCTTCGGTGCCGGCTGAGATCCTTGAGCTACCGCCGAAGGCTTTGGCCGACGAGCTCGTCAAGGCATACTTTGTCCATGTCAATCGGGGCTTACCTATCATCGACGAAGAGGACTTCATGAAGATCTACAATGGAAATGAAGGCACTGGCCATTTCCCAAGGTGTAGGCCGCAATGTAGACCAGTGTCGTTATTGCTGCTGAATGCCGTCTTCCTCGTTGGGGCACGCGTACTAGAACCTGCGCGGGAGGAGGTCAAGTCGCTCAGACCCGTCTTCTTCCGGAGAACCAAAGCGCTCTTCGACAGTCGCTTCGAGCAACATCGTGAGACCTACTTGCAAGCCTCTCTTCTCTTGACGTGGCAGTGTGACGACCTCGAAGACATCGTCTCCAACACTTGGCACTGGGTAGGTGTCGCTACCAGAACGGCTTTTGGCATGGGTATGCACCGAGATGCGACGCCCTCTAGTCTCAACGCTATGGATAAATGCCTTTGGGTTCGGCTGTGGTGGATTATTTTTCAATTTGACGTTCTGGTGTCTGCGTCTTACGGCCGACCACAGGCCATGTAAGCCCCCGCTATACACTACGCGAGTTCCCCTTCTTTGCTGATAGTGATGTTAGCAACCTCGATGAATCTGACGTACAGTCACTTGAAGAGCATCATTTCCAGGGAATTACCAGCCCGGAATTCGAGTTTACTATAAGCCATACACGCCTATGCCTTATTTTCTCGAAAGCAATGAGGAAGAGAGTGGCCCTGCGGTCTACTCCTGCAGATCGAGCTGCGGCGACTGCAGAGGCCGACGCAGCTCTTGCAGACTTAATCACCAATCTTCCTGAGAAGTTTCACAATTCCAAATCCGACCCAGACCCTTGGCAGGCAATATTTCATCTAACCTACAATAATTTTCTAATCCTGCTCCATCGGCCATCACCTAGCCAACACCCCGAGGGTCCCTCAGCCGCCGCAGACACCGACTTGAGTATTTGTTGCGAAGCTGCCATTACAATATGCTCCGTTTTCGAGTCTCTGAGGAAAAGGAACTTGTTGAACAAGCTTTGGGTACCAAGCATTCATGTGCTCTTCACCGCCCTGGTGCATGTGTCCGATCAGATGCACTCCGCGAATCCACTTATCATAGCCAAGTCTAAACGCCTCTTTGACTCGCTGATACTCACTTTGCATGCTCTCAAAGGGCAGTGGTTATATGCGCAAAGCCTATTGGCCCTCTTCGAGGGACGGAATGCGATCGGTTCTATGCGCCTTCGGCTGCATGCCGCAGAGTCGGAGAAAGGCCGGGGGGCTGGCGAGGGTGATGCCTTTCGTCACAGCGGTGACCCCAGCACCTCTCAGCTTCAAGAACGTCTTCAGAATGGAGAATATGTTCTCAACGGCTCAGCTACACACCTACCAGCCATTAGCCACCCTAGACATGCACAGCCCGCGCCGGCTTACTTGGGGCCTACTGGCTTTGATTCGCCGGATCCCAGACGTCTTATGTCCCAGCAACAGGGTACGATTGTTGGGGATGAGTCGCAAGGCAACAATATATACGGCACCAGCTTTGTCGGGGATGACTTGGGCCTGACTGGAGAAGCGGATAATCTGGACATGCTGCAAGTACCGTCGGCGTTGGAACTTCTTCTTGCAGGCGTCGGTAATGATTTCGGCTTTCATTATTGAGTTTCAAAACTAGACGATTGGCTCATACGTCTTCGAGATTCTCCGCAGATGGAAAGGAGAACAAGAACTCGATGAGACTTTCTTAGCCTACCACGAGCACGGGTCATAGCAAGCTTTGAAGACACTGAGGAAGAATTAACAGCTTCAGATCCAACCTGAGCCGACGCTGACATTGATTGCAAGTCATTTAAGGCGTACTCTCTGCCCCTTCTGGAGTAGTGATCACGTCGATATTGTCGCAATACTTGCAGAGAAGCTGACTGAATTCATGAGAGGAGGCAATGGCGTGTGCAAAGATCATGAGACTGGTAAGAGGCGGAGAACTCGAGAGCACTTCGTTACATCCGTGCTGGAATCATTGATTTCACCAGCGAGTGGACAAATTAAGACCACTTCTCATAGCAATCAATGCGAAAAAAATTGCAGGTAGCTTGCAAATGACATCCCAAGCTCGACAGGTGCATGCTGAGTGCATATGGTGGAACCATCCCACGTGGTGCAGTTCGTCGTTTACGAGGGTTGTTGGTGATAAGAGGGTTCTGCCTGGCGGGATTTAGGCAGATTCCACTAACACAGCGGTCGCCTAGGCACTATCCGCTTCGGGAACAATTCCATGCGCTTCAAAATATGATAAATATGCGTGTTTTCCTTTCAAGCTCTTCAGAATATGGAAATTCATTTCACAAGAAAGACCAAGTTCAACATGCATGGCCCTCCGCAATACGTCGCTGACTCCCCTTTTGGCGGCAGATGCGACCTCGGCGACTTAGTCGGATCCGAAGCCGCCAATGCAGACGACGCCAGCACCGGGGATTATTGGCCACGGATCCCACCAAGTTATGGGCCTCCACCTGCCCATCTGGAGAATGCAGTCAAAGAAGGTTCATACCTTCTTTCCTAGCTCGTGAAAGCGTGCTGACATTGTTACAGTTGGTTATATAACCCTTCTTCTGGAAAACTTCTCCTTCCCGGACGACGGCAGTGGAGACGTCAGCTGCATTTCAAATCTTCTGCTCTCGCTCGAGAGCCGCGACGACATCACAAAACTTGTCCTGGAATATACTTCGTTCGAACTCGCCCTCCGCCGCCTAGCAGAGGAAAAGGGCTTTTGGGGGAACGATGCCCTGAATATTGCTTCTCGTGCGACTGCTCTCAAGCAGCATTGGGAAAAGACCAGGCAGGACCATCCCAACAGCCCACATGACGTCGCATACCCTCCACTGCTGTCGGCCGTACCGGGCAAACCCAACAACTGGAAACTTGAACTCACTGGCAAGGCCAAGGAAGAGGCTGGAAGGTACTACCACGCCCTCAAGACGCAGCGAAAGTACGCCTACCGCTGCTTCCAGGCTGAATCGCCCATGCCCATGGCATGGCTGCCCCAGGGAGATGACGCGTGGGCGAAAACCGCTCGTTCTAAGGTTGAGACCGGCGACTTGTTTCATAGCCGCCACTGGGCCCCGATGTGGATGGACTTTGGGCTGGCGTCTATCGATGTGATGTTTGGCATGGAGGCGGCAGGGATGACTCAGGATGAGATGGATGAGTACCATGCCACCTCTAGAACGATGTCGGAGATGAGAGCTCTGTTTCAGGGCAGAGAGCTCCGGAGCGAGGACGTTTTGAGAGACTGAGATGCGCATCTTTCCATTACGAGGAACCCGTTGGATTCCTTGTGGCGGTGTGGAAATGAACAAATTCGTCGTGATCCTTTGCTTGTTTACAGGCTGTTTTCATATTGAACTGAGCAGAATAGCTATCCTAATCTTCTCACGACATCATCGAAAGCCCCAGCAAAATCCTTCACGTTATCATTGTTGAAGCCCGCCAAACTAATAACGCCCATTCGAGGGCATGTACACGTGCTACTCTTCTCTTAACTCCAGTGCAGGACGGTATACAGCGGTAGAAGTCGCAAGCCATGATTCTATAAATGAATGTCTATCCGTCATGAATTCTGACCTTACCGGGCCATTTGCTTCCTTTTCAAGAGCAGCGTGCTAGCTGGTCCCCAACCAAAGTATCAATTAATTACGTACAATGCCAACACAGATAAGCATGTTTTCAGGTGGGTAGAGTCTCCTATCGTTGGAATAGCTAACTTGTGACGGGGTTATGTAGGGAGTCACTTAGAGCTCTCGGAAAGGCGGAAAGCCGGTCAGGTGCTCGGTACTGATGCTCCGGTGGTGACGGTTGTTTCGTTAACTTCCGTTGCCGCTTGAGGATCCGTAGCTGCATTTGACTGCGCGATACTGTCTCGGATATGTCGAGGCATCGGGACTTCCTTCTCCGTGCCGAGTTAAAAGACTCAGCCGACTACCAAAATTAGTCGCACGGGTTGGTAATATGGATTAGCGTTTGTGTCCAAGGGACCACGGAGCCGACACGCGAAGAAATGCTGTATATTTTAACACGTTCTCCGTTTCTACCCGGAACCTTTCTCGCGACTTTTTGCTTCTCCAAATACCGCAGGAGAGGACCGGACGCCGTCAAATTCTACGCTCAGCTGGTGGAAGACTTGTTCACCAAGCTTGCTGCCGATGGAGTAACTAGACTTGATGCTGTACAAGCCCTTTAAATAATTCAAGGTGATTACGCGATCCCCTCGTTCTGTTGCTATGATTACAGTTCACATTTGCAATCTATATTGTAATTTGGTTAGTGAAATTTGCTGACAATAGGAATTGCCTCTCGACTTCACACTCTCCGCAAAATAGCCAACTACAATTCCTCTAACGTGCAATACAGTGAAAATTCATGTTTCAAATGCTATTGCAATAAATCCATGTTGGAAAATACGTTCACTCCTCCCAATATCAAATTTGACAGGAATTAAGGATGAAAAGAACTACCCTTCAAGCGCCCGATTACCACTACTACCATCCCCCGCCGAATGTCTTGAAGGTTGCTATCCAGGTCTTGTATGCAAACAGGATGAGAAGTTTGAGGACCTGGGTATTCATACATAATTAATTAGGGTGGTATCCGTGTGGCATTAGACTGCGAACCATCTACAAGAAGTTCGGTCTAGGAAGCTCCATGGACAGCAGATTCGATGAATGTGAGGATAAACGTGAGGTTCTTTAAGAAATCGGAGATTTGCACCCGTAGAAACGGAGGGTACACCGGTATATTGCAAGTACAAACAAACCCAAGGTAAAAATACATATAACCCACTCCTACTCCTATAACACCCACTCCTATAATACCTTACATTTACTAATACCTATTACCTATAACTACTACCATACCTACCTAAGTACTACCTAGGTATTCAAGCTTACTGCCTATGCTTACTACCTACGCTAAATAGAGGTAGGATGATGTACCGCTGTACCCTCCATTATTACGTTTGCAAATCTCCGATTTATTTATTAAATACGCGGCTCAGCTTTCGCAGCGGACACCTGATCAGGACTGTTATTTTCTCAGAGCAAGACCTCGTGGATATTCTCTTGGACCAAGAGCACTAGCATCCTGTAATAAGTATGCAAGTCATTTCCCACGCGTCGGTCGCTCTCTTGAATCAGCCTTTCATCCACCTAAGTGCTCTGTGCAGCAACTATGGTGTTCCTCCGTCATGTCTACTTCTACAGAGGACTATGAACCTTGCGGTGCTTCATTTAGGATGGAATGGGTGATCGATGTCATATAAGTTTGCTTAGGGGTTTCATTTTGAAATAAATGACCTGGTAATAGGACGGATGCTGCAAGTGCTACATTCGCGTTCCAGTTCTCGAGAGATCCCAAGACATCTAGGAAGATTAGGGAGGATCTCAAAAGCAGTAATCTGTCAATCGGCAAGCACATGTAAGCTATAGAGTAGACTCGCATAATGAGTGTAAAAATACCTATGGCTTGTATGCAATCATCCTCTGGCTTTCAGGTTTTAACATTTTGGGGACAGCCGCCCCATCCCACCCTGCAAGATGCGAGCCAAGATCAGTCTGAGCACATTTCTAAGATATCCTTGACTTGCTGAGGCCGAAGGAGTGGGATCACGTTCGCGCGGCAGAAGGCATCGGCCAGACTGTTGTGCGCCAATCGGTCCCACTGATCCCTGCCCACTCCCACCGATTCAAGGCTTCTAGGCATATCTAGCTCATCAAAGATAGCTCGAAGCATGTCACCTGCATCGACTTGTCCCTCGACCAAGCCGCGCTTCTGCAACACCTGGGCCACCTCTTGCTCTGACCATAGCTTGTCTATGACGATCTTCTGGCGCTGCGAGTTGGCCGACACGTTGTATTTCATGACCGACGGCAGAAGGATACAGGAAGTTTGGCCATGGCCAACACCTAGTGGTCCCAGGTTATGGCCAATGCCATGTGAGGCACCGCACGGGACAGACATTGTCAAGCCGGTCATGGCCTTGTTGCAGCCCAGTTGACCGTCAAGACGCGCCGCCATGTCGTCTGGCTCCTTGATGTACCGCAGCAGCGACCTGGTCAAGAGGCCGAGCCCCTCCAAGCAAGCCTCGTCCGACTCTGGCTTTGGGCGGGATGAGCATATGTTTTCGACGCAATGGTCTATGGCCCTGACTCCGGTGCTGCGCCAGACCCAGTCCGGCGTTGAACGGCATAGCTCGCCGTCCAGAACGAGAATCTTGGCGAACATGCCAGGATGGGTGAACTGGACCTTCATGTGGTTCGCAGGATTGGTGCAGCCTGCAAACTTGGAGAATTCTGCGCCAGACAATGTTGTCGGTATGAAGACCAGCGGGATCGTCGGGTCATTCCCCAGAGATGAGCCTTCGCCTCGAGAGATAGATTCGAGGTCCAGTTTCAAATAGGGCCCTTCGAGGCGCACTAAATCCTCAACACTTTCCACGCCATTTGCGAGAGCATAAGTCAGCAGCTTGGCTCCGTCCGCCAAGCTGCCTCCTCCAAGGGTGACGATACAGTCGGCTGCCTTTGCCCGGATGTCTTGCAAAACTGGGATCAAGGCGTCATATGGCGTATGTGCCGGTATTCCCATCCATGTCCCAACATGGCGACCATCGAGAGCATTCTCCAACTTTGCGAGGTTGTCTGAATGGGAAGCTAAGCCTTTTGAGGCCACAATATAAGTACGTTGGCAACCGAGGGTGCCGATTATATGTTTCGTGGCAGCTTTTTCGAATGGCAAGCCATAAGAGATCACTAGATACGAGTGATTAGACTTTTTCTTAAGTAAGTTTGAAGTAGGAAGCATTTGCGAACGTACTTGTGGGAGGACGCAGCGATGCAGGGACATCGGGAAATGCTGGTCGAAAGACCTCGAAGGATTCACCGCTCATTTTGAAATATGAACGAGTTCAGTGCGTGAGGCTATTTTGAAGAGAAGCCTGAAATTTGATCTCAGATATACGGAGGATGTGTCTTGTCAACTTATACCTGTAGGCTGGGCCGAAGTAATAAATGTGCTCCATCTTAACTCTTAGGTCGTCAGCATGCTCCGTACAGTCGTAGTGATGTATTCGGCGCCGGTTCGGCCGAAGCTTGGAAGCGATCCGGCACCGTATCGGCACCAATGACTAGTCTTTGAACTGTAGACTATGTAGTCTGAACTCCTATCTCGGCCGTAACGGCCGCCGAAGTGCTAGTTGCTCATTTTGAAGTTAGGCTAGCCAATCTAATTGCCGAGGACGGGCCATGCTTAAATGTTCAGGTGAGCTGTGGACTCGAGTCTGTTGGCGCAAGATTTGACTCAACTCAGAGATGTTAAGGGTGCTGGAACCCGCTCGACCAGTGGGAACGCAGCAAACTGCCAGTTTGAGTATGCCCTGTATCTGGCCGACCCCCGAGACCTTCCTTTAGACGGCCCGAAAGGTCGCTCCGTAACAAGGCCAATGGAATTTCCTGCTAATCAAGGACTTCAGCAATGAAATCATAGCTAAACATAAGAAAAGGCACAGAATTGATGAACGTGGTGTGTTATTTAATGTGAGTGGATGTTAATGTTGAATCGTAGCGGCGAGGGAGCGTTCTCAATGTATCTTATCGATAGTGCAGCAGGTAAATCGCGGCCGAGATGGCACCGAAGCTTGACGTGAGGACCATCCACGTCTGTTGCAATGAGATTCTTTTTTTTTTTCGCTCACAAGACGTTTTAAGCACAGTTTATAAACGTTTAGGAAGCTTGATATAGTATTAACGCTTAAAGTTATATGAAATCACTCTGCTGATATATAAGAGAATCACAAGTTGCGGTTAGGATGCGAGAAGTTGGTAAGCTTTACATTAGTCACATCAGTTGCTGATGCTGCTGAGTGGGCGTACGCTGCTCCAATCTGTTAAATTCTGTAGGATGTCCGTTCTGCTAGCGCGGCCCAGACCCATCCTCCCCCCCCCCCCCCACCTTTTCGTATATATCAAAAAGAAACACCTTTTTTTGCTGACGAAATGCCTGGGATTGGATCAATTCCTGGCGCGCCCTCCTTGCTCGACTACTCAGATTCCGAGGAAGACTTCGAACTCTTTGCTGACGATGCGGATTCTGCCTCGTCGGCCGATTTCAGACGGCGACTCAGGGACCGTGCGGACCAAGCCCGACGTGCAAAGCTCGCCGAGCTCCCACCCTTCTCGGAACGAACATGCGCTCAGAATCGGATGGCCTACATCCTCACACCAGCACAGCGTCTTCAGCCCACCATACTAGCAGATATATTCAGCATCCAGGATTGTGAATTCGTACTCGACTCGACTGTTGACTACGTCCGGCGTCAAGGTGGACTGCAGACTGACCGGCACGAGAAGTTCGCGACGACAGACGTGCCTGTATCAGAGTTGACGCAGCAGTCTGACGACGGCGACGAAGCTGCCTCTGTCCTGGGGAAGAAGAAGACCGTCGGTGATGTGATCCACGAATGGGTACTCGAAAGAATCTTGAACCGCATGGCCAGTGCGGCTGGGTTGAGACCCCAGGATCTTGGCCTAAAGGATTTGTTCGTTGTCTGCTACAGTGGGTCAGATGACGAGGCGATTGCTACTAGGAAGCGGGTAGATGTGCCAGTATATCCTATTCCCTCAAAGCAGGCATCGCTCTCACTTCACAGCGACGGTTGTCTCCTAAGTTTTTCGCTCCTACTTAATCACCACGACGCTTTCGAGGGCGGTGGCACGTACTTCAAGGGAAGTGGCAAGACCTTTCGCGTGGAGCAGGGCGGGTTGCTCATGCATGACGCTGGGCTGGAACGTAAGTGACTATTGCCCATCAAAGCCGTCGCGAGACTGGGAAGTCTTTCGTAGCCGAGAATTTCTTACGATCGAACTGGTGGTTGGATACTGAAACTTGCGCTTCCATTAGACGCCGGCGCGGAGACCACCAGCGGACAGAGGATCATTCTCGTCGGCTTTGTGGAGACTGTTGACGTGCTGAGAACAAAGCAATGCTGGGAAAAGCAAAACCTTCATCAGCGGCAACAGAGGCGGATTCCAAATGAATTAATAATACGGAGAGCTATTGCAACTTAGTAGGTGGCTTTGTGAGTTTTGAAATTCTTCAATAAGGCTTATAATCTAGGCTGCTTACATCCTGGTCCAGCGTGCTTTGTGGCGGCCAGGTCTTAGGA
Source organism: Diaporthe velutina (assembly GCA_038088505.1). NCBI lineage: Eukaryota > Fungi > Ascomycota > Sordariomycetes > Diaporthales > Diaporthaceae > Diaporthe > Diaporthe velutina. The sequence continues at coordinate 147,868 of JBBWSJ010000101.1, read as the reverse complement.
TATCCTTAGGCGTCCTTATATTATCTAGCTGTTTACACATGCCGCGGCGACAGCAGGCCTTTTCAGCATCATGGCCCTATGTATATATAGGGCCCCTTAGATAGGTGACGTAAAAATAGAAAAATAAACTTAATGACTCCTTTCTTAAGAGTTGGGGCAAAACAAATATATGACTATCAATTATGACCCAGTCCACGTTATACGGGTCACTATTAGTAGGCGAAGAGGACCCTCCCGGAATTTCGAGTGGACCCGGGCTGCTCGGGTTAACCTGGCCATTTCGCATGCTTCCCGAGTTGGGTATCAAGAGGGAGAGCCCCCGGATGTCAATGTAGCCGGCAGAAAAGGGTACCTGGGTAACGGGGGTGTAAGCCTGCACTCGGCATGCAACTATTAACAACATGCACGCGGCGAGGTAGTTAGTTAGCGGTACGACAAAGTAATTCCCGACCTGAGGTGTAGGCAGCCACTTTTGTATTATTGATATGTATTTGGTCCTGATTAATCTCTATGTGCCTGGTCCGCGACGGCCGCCAAGTGGCACAGCCAGCTCTTTCAGGATACCTACGAGTCACGACATAAGTAACATAGCCTCCACGGCACAGGAGAAGGGCCACAAGATCACCCTCACAATGTCCTCATTCTGGCGCCCTCAGCAGGCCCGCCAGAGGATGCAAAACACCTTCGACACACCAGCCGAGCTCCTACACGCGGCCGTGCGCGATGGCGACCTGGACAGACTGCAACGCCTCCTGGTTCAAGGACGCACCCAGGATATGAATCGAGAGAATTACGCGTGGGGGACACCGCTCCACATCGCCACATGGTGCAACAATATCCACGCCGTTCGCCTCCTACTCCACGCAGGCGCCAACCCTCTAATCCAATGGGAGCAGGCCGATTCCTCCTTGTCAGCGATCCAGCTCGCCGCAGGCACTGGCAACCACGCCATCCTGTGCGAGTTCTGGGCGGCTCTGGACCCTCGCGCCCACGCCAACGACAAGTACGGCTCGTGTCTCGTGGATGCCTCCGAACATGGACATACGACCATCGTCGAGTGGTTACTCACCACCTGGAACGGGTGGGATGCCGACATCACGCGAAAGGCGCTTCTGGCGGCTGTGAATCAGTGGCAGGCGCAGGTTGTTGATGTGCTGCTGCGGAATGTCGAGTACGAGGAGGCGGTGCGACATCAGATGCTGGAGAAAGCGTGCGGGTTGAAGGCGCTTCCGGCCGCTGGCGGGAAGCCGGGGTATGAGCCCGAAGACCAGGAGAGGCAGCGCTCACTAGTTCCGAGACTCATCAGTTCCGGGTTGGATCCGAACCATCGCCATGACGTCTCTGGCCTGCCAGTTTTGCATATGGCAGCTAGTAATGTTGCTCTCGGCGGCGCTCTGAGTGGGTTGCTGGCCAGTGGTGAGCTCAGCACCCCTTCACTTTCCCCAGCCGGATATGGACAAGCTAACAAGTACGTGCTTCCTCATCCATAGGTGCTGAACCCAACACGCAAGACGGAAGCGGTCAGACCGTAATGCACAAGCTCACTTATCCCCTTCCCACAGGGAACATGAGCGGCCACACCATCCTTCATAGCAGGCACCGCTTGACACCCCTCGACTATGGCGCGTCTGTCTCCATTGGTGATGAGAATGGCGAGACGCCGTTGCATCTGGCTTCATTTTCATTTCCTCGGGAGACCTTTTGGTCGTGGCTCAGCCACAGACGAGAGACTCAGTACGAGTCTTTTGTCCAGTCCAACAACCACGGCGAATCACTGCTCCACTACGCCGCCGCTGGTGCGAATGTCGAAGTCTTGCAGTACCTTCTCGAGCTGGACGTGAATGCATCCACCATTTCAGAAGGTGCCGAAGGCATTAATACTGAGACTATGAGACAGGTCCGTGAACAAGGCGGCCTCCAAGTGAATGCAGTCAACACCAACGGCTGGACACCCTTTCATTGTGCACTCACCCGGACAGTTCAGGCACCAACAGAACGAAGGCTAGGCTCAAGGCCATTACTCCACGAAAAGTCTGGAGCAGATGCCCTACGGGCAGCAAATCTCTTGCTCTCAGCCGGCGCAGACCCTAGCCTCGTCTCTGCGGAGGGCTGGACGCCGCTGCACAGCCTCGCAGGCCACGACTTCTCAGATACCCTGGATGCCGAAGCCGCTGCCGCACTGGCAGAGGACTTGATATCCAGAGGCGCCGACGTCAACGCACGGGCGCCAGCCTTCTTCCATGGTTGGGAGACCGGCGCGAGGTACAAGAGCGTATCATGGCAGTGGCGGGTTCCGTGGGGATTCCGTGGGCCCAAACTGATGGCTATGTACCCGGGAGCGGCCAGGCGAGGAATCACGCCGCTTCACTGGGCCGCGGAGAATGGATGTGTCTGTGTGGCTAGGGTGCTGTTAGCCCATGGGGCTGATCCACTAACGGAAGATGAGAAAGGTGCTACGCCGGAGACGACGGCGAGGTATTCCATGAGGATTGGGGCGTCACTAAAAGAGGAAATAGCGCAGTTACTGAGACGAGCATAAGGCAAGACTAAAACTAAGCCTTTTACTATTTCTGAAAGGCTTTATTATATATATACAGTATCTACTTAAATAAGCATAAGAAAATCACTTTTAATTTATTAAGGCAAACCGCCTCAGACCAAACCGAGCCCACAAAACAACTAAAAACTACTTCAAATCAGGGAATACCAGCTCAAGGTAGGCATCCACACCCGCCTTTTTTTCTCAGTGTGACCCTTTGGTTCACGTTTGGAAAAGACAGACCCTCGATTCCTAGTCTTGGCGGCGCGCTTTCTTTGCAATCCCAAAAAATATCATAGTCGAGCAGCAGCCTCGACAACACAATTTTGAGCACTCTAATAGTAATAAAACGGCCAGGGCAAGCATGGTTGCCATATCCAAACCTGTGAGATGTCAGAGAGTCTAGTGCAATCAATTGGCTCTGGGCCTGAAAGTACCTACGTCAAATTGCTGAAGCTTGTGTGACTTGCTGCCCAGTGGTTTATCCCATCCTCTTGTTTCTTATTTGAGTTTGCCAGTTTTACGAAGCGAAAACCATCAAAGGTATCAGGTTTAGATATTAAACCTGGATCTCTTTGGGACATCTCTGTAGGAAAGGCGATGCGGGTGCTAGGGGGTATCGTGAGCCCGTCAGAGAAGGTGAATGGCCTATCCTTGACCAACCTGGTCGTATTGACTCCACTTTGTTAGAATGCTGTGCTGTATGTATAAGACTGAGGAACTTACGGGAGAAACTTGGATATAGCCGATTGACCTCCCGGATAAAGCTGTCAAGTTTAGGGAGGTTCTTGAGTATAGCATCTGTCGATCCATGTTGTTTGAAGGCCTCTTGGGATTCTTCCCGTAATGGGGCGATATATGACGGCTCTTGTAAGAGTTTGAATATAAAAGTAGTGGCAACTATTGCGGGTGATTGGCCTGCAGCCCATATCAGGTGCAGAATTTCGTGCGAAAGGGTTTGCAGAGGCGTACGATTGGCGTGTTCGTCGAAGGGAAACTCTTTAAGCCTGTCGAGGCTACACTGAATCACATCGAACTCAGAATCATCACGAGGCCATGATTCTTTCATTTCCAATCGCTTTGCTGCAACACGCATGATCATATTGATCACGCGCTGTTGCCGGAAACGCCGGTGGTACTTGTTCAGCGGCCAGGCGAGAAAGTCTCGAAGAGATCCGCTGACTGGCATATTGAGCATGACGAAGCCGTTGAAAAAGATGCCTCTCAAGTAAGCCTTGGTGCAGTCGAGAAAACCTTCGCTTCGGGATAATTCCTTGCCAGCAATGATCCGAACCATTGTACGAAGAACAATGGCGGTCATCAGGTCCACTGTGTTGAAAGTACCTGACTCCCCAGGGGCAAAGCCGATTTCCCTATCCAAAGCGAACGTTGATTCCTGAAACATGCTGTCCGATAACTTTGCTATTTTTGTCAAGGTCAGTGGTGGCCATGTTATTGAGCACGGTGAAGAGATGGGCTCACGCAACTGGGGGTTCACGCCCTTAATTACGGCGAAGACCATTCGATTCGACTTGAAGAGGTCGCCTATCCAATTGTATATGAACAAGACATCACTAATGGTGTCGAGGAACGCAAGGTGATCCCTATGGGCGCGCCGTACGTCGGGGAGATATTTCACTAGCAAGACCATGTAGTCTTTCTGCCAGTATTGGACGATAAATGGCTTTTCCAACGGTCGAGTAAACTAGAAGATGGTACATATGTACATGTCAGCCTGTAAGTGGAATAATGAGAGTGAAGCAGGGTTTATCTGTGCATAACCTTTACAAACGGCACTAGATATATTTCCCTCCGGTGTATTTACAAAGTTAAACTTGTGGTGGACCCTGGGCTTCTTGGCCCGGCATACTAACTATAGGATAAATGTCGCGAAACTACTTAGAGTAGTAATTGTATAAAAGTCCATGTTGCACATACGATATATAGCTAGACTGTGTTTCCACCTTGCGTGGTAGGAAATAATCTTCTGCAAATGGCCGTGACGCCCTTCGAATTATGACCAGGTAGAGATGGCTGCCTGCGAGGATTGCAAACGCCTATATAGTTATGGGGTCTTCCGACCCGTGAAGATACGTTTCCCTTTATTCAGGAGAACGGAAACTGGCACAGCCTCAAACGGACGTTGCACATCCAGAATCAGACTAAGCAGCCATAGTTCTCTCCGGACACTAGGGACACCAGTGGGCTGCCTGTTTGCACCTCCCACCTGGCAGGCTGGCAGCTGGGCCTCGAAGCTGCATGCAGGTAGCCCCAAGCTGACCGGAAGGATTGCAACCAACAAGTTACAACAGAGCCAATCTCTGCTGAACTTGTGAGGACCTCAATCCCCGCCCGGAGGCCGGTTCATCGCGGGTCGCCTCATCTTGCCTTTCGTGGGCATGATTTTCGGTCCTTCAGTTGGTCTTCGCAAACCGTTGGACGAATTGCAAAGTGAGACGGGTACTTCGCCTGATTAATCTGCCTTGGCCCTCCGGAATCCGCCAGAGCCTGGCCACTCAGCGCACCTACCATAGGGTACCGAACAAAGGATTTGCCAACATCTGCATGGCCTGATACGGGGAGACGCCCGTTCAGAAATAATCAGGGCTATCAGGCTAGGCTCTCCCGGAGAGTCTCTTGGACAACGGCATCCGAAAGGGAGGCGACCCCGCGACCCGGCGAACCCACTAGCCCTGCCTGCTCTCGTGCATTTCAATGCAACCCAACGACACACTTAGCCAACATCCACTCCACTCACTCACCCACAGCATCCACTCACCCTCCCTGCAACCGTCCACCCACCCTTCTCTTGACTGTCCTGCGAGACTGTCCTGGGATTCCCGCCCACGCACATCTTCTGCGCAGTTTCAACAGAGTTGTTCACCATGGCAGAGCAGGCGATCAAACACTACGAGCATGACTATTTCCTCGAAGGCAGCGAGGAGTCGAGCCGGCTGTCAAATCAGCACGAGATTATCAAGGACGCTATGGGGCGCCTTGTCCTGGCGGGTATCGATCTTTCCAAGAGTCCTTTGAAGATTCTAGACTCTGGAACAGCTGATGGTAAGTGCGTTCACGAGCCTGCAAAATCCAGAATACGGCCTGTGAATGATGGGCCATCTTGGCTTCTGACGATCACGTCCGATGCCTCTACCGTCCAATCTCCGCATCAAGATCAAACGAATAGTGCGCTGACCGCGAGATAGGCACGTGGATCCGGGATCTAGCCGCCTCAACTGCACCTGTCCGCCATGAGTTCTACGGCACCGACATCAACCCGACAGAATTCCCGGCCGAGGTACCTGATGGAACAACTTACCAAGCACAAGACATCAATAAACCATGGCCCTCGGACTGTCACGAGCGATTCGATCTGGTACACCAGCGCCTAGTCTTGGTGGGTAGCGGGTCGAAGCAACACGAAGCTCTGCAATCCCTCGCGCGCTTGGTCAAGCCAGGTGGTTGGATCCAGCTTATCGAAGCTACGAACAAACACCCGTCTACTGGATGTGGACCCAAGATGCATGATTTCATTGACTTGACCATCTCAGTATTCCAGCAGATGGGAGCTGACCTCAACGTTGGAGATAGCCTTCCGCTTTGGCTTGAAAAGGAGGGCTTCACCGACATCAAACACTTCGACATCGAAATGAAAATGGGTGCTCAGAACCCTGACAAGGAGCTTGCTCGCAGAGGAGTCTTCTCGATGAGTATAGCCACCCGGGGCCTCACTCAATTTGCGAAGAGTACGTAGTTTCCTTTCTCTCTTGATGGGCTCGACCATATTCTTATGTCTGCACACGATCGTGATACGATGCTGAACGCCTCTCTAGCCTTCGAACCCGGTAAATGTAGCCTCTCGGCAGAGCAGCTTGACTCCCTACCAAGTGAACTCGACGAAGAGCTCAAAACAATGGGCGGCTTGTACCCGATCCGAGTCATCTGGGGACGCAAGACTACCTAGGTAGAGCGTCATGTGTCCTTGTGGTAGTTTCTTAGATCAAGAAAGAGTCCCATCACAATGTAGTTGAACAGTCTAGGCCCACACGTCATTTCTCTGTCGTCCTCTGCGCAGCCCGTAACCCGCTCCTTGTAACGTGCAGTATTCAGCTCCGCGGATCATATCTGCATCTGTCAGGCCAATCTCCAAGTATGTGAACCCACAGACAAAAGCACATATAGACCAGATTGCCAGACGATATGACATCTTCTGCAAATGACGATGTCATACGGACGAGGCTACGGAGTCTCTAATGGACCCCACCTTAGTCGCGAGCGCCGAGATGCTGCAGTGGGCGTCCCCGAACCGCCTGATATCAATGCGGGAATGGAATGCCCCTGCTCGGCCAATCTCTGTGACTCGATGGGTTTTGTTCCGTGAAGCGTCCGCCTTGGGAACGTGATGGGTCTTGGTGGCCATTGTGGCTGCTGTTGTTGTAACTGTGCTGGCGGTGTTTGTTGTCGTCGTCGCACACGCGGTAATCGCGATTGCTGCTTGATTGCCTGGTGTTTCCTCGGGGTGGCGATCGACCCTGCGGGCTGGGGGCGCGGAGAGGAGGCCGATTCTGGTATTTCCGTCGTCTTGAAGGCGTCTTCGATCATCAAGGTGTGGTTTGACGAAGATGGAAAGCACACAAAAAGTCTGAGATGTGCGGAAAGGAAAGCAGAAGTCGTGGATTGTGTAGTGTGGCGAGCCGACCGAGTTGGCAGGTACTTGCTGCATGTACCGAAGCCTGCAGTGTTACTGGGACCATAGTGGGGCTCGCCGTTTGTCTTAAAGTCGTGGTAACCGCTTCTTGCAAACGTCGTCTCGGGCAAATTCGTGTCATCTGAAGCAGTCTCTGGACGGCGGGACGGCCGCACAGTCTTTCTTCATGGACCTAGCGGAAACGTCTGTCCCCCACACCCGCCAGGTTCTAGCTCCTTGTTGACTTTGGTTTATTGAGATACCTGCTCTCTGACCACGCACCGAAAGTGTTCATGATCTCGCTTGCTAATTATGTACAGCCTCGAACTCGACACCACGCCGATATAACACGAGAAACAGGGGTAGATAGGCAATAGTTAGCATATCATCAGTCAAATCCAAAGTAAACAGAACACAAGGTTACTTGCTATGTCGCTATTAACATTCCGTTCAACTGCTGACGACAACAAGCATAGCGCCTCGGCCAACGCCGTCAGATTTGAGCCGTCTTGTGGCTGACACAGCTTTTCACCCCAAGGCACTTGTATCGATTACAGCATAAATGAAATCAAAGTTCTCCAGGTATGAGGCACACAAGAATCACGTGATAGAGCTGGACAGCAGAAGAAAATTTCAATGGCTGACTTCCAGTATTCACACGTTGAGACCGGCATGGTCGCACGAACGGCTTGACTACGACCCGCTAAGACTTCATCTGGTAGTGTTCATACATTGTGACGAAGTGAACTTCCATCTGTGCTGCTAAAAGTTTTCCAAGTTTATATAAATGTTGCAATGACTATGCTACGACGACACCGTTGTGGCAGCCCAAGAGTAAATGAAATCCGAGGGGCTGCCCGGCTGCAGCATTAAAGCTTCGGTGGTCTGAGCCGTGCGCCAATGACAAAGACTAGGTACGAAACAATTGACCTGAGAAACGAAAACCACGTGCCTCTCCCAAACTCGCCCATCAGCCTGCTCCACAGGTACATCTTCTTCGCATTGACACAAGCCTGCCGCTCCCAACTTGCCATAGTCATTTGACCCGGCCACACTTTGGCAAGTTCCAGGCAGTGACTGGCAGCCTGGTCGGTGGCCTTGCCCGCGTGGGGACGGTAAGTCGCCAGCGCGTCCCCGACGAGCACGACGTGACCGTCACAGAAGCTCGCCTTGCCACACAGGACGTCGCTGACCTTGGTGACGAACGGCTTCGTTGTCGCGGAGACCAACTCGGCGAACGGGGCAGCCATGCGCTCAACAAGAGGCCCGCGGAACCTATCCCAGGTGCGTGGATCGGCACTTCCCTGCGGAACGGTGCGCTGATGCCGGCGGCCGCTGGCGTCCGTGAAAATGGCCTCCTCGTCGGCGGATCCCTCGGCCACGTCTTGATACAGGACCCAGTTGATGAGCTGCGATCCTGGAGAAAAGTCGCCTTCGTCCGTGGGGATCACGTAGCAGATCATGTAGCTGTTCTGGCCCAGGAAGTTGGATGAGACTTGGCCGGTGAAAAACTCGGATGTGGTGGAGGACACCGACTTGCGTGGGACTGCGCCTCTCCAGGCGACAAAGCCTGCATACTCTTCTGTGCAAGCCAAGGGGGCGCGGATGAGTTTGCGGATGGTGGAATGGAGCCCATCGGCGCCGATGACGAGTTCGGAGGTGATTGCGTCTTCCTTGCCTGTCTCTGCATCCACATAATAGAGGGTGACGGTGCCGTCTGCGTACTCGAGGCTGGTTACACGCTTCCCGGTCAAGTACTCCGCAGTCCCGTCTCCAGGCTTCGGAGGCGGCGGACTAGGGCATGCCTTGGAGGCATAACCATCGAAGTTGGCGCGTAGTATCCGGTACAGATAGCCCCAGTTAGTCCAGTACCTGGTGGTGCCCTTGTCGGCCTTGACGAGGTTTTCACGTTTGCGGACAGAGATGAAGTTGGCATTGCTTCTGAGTGACGTCTGGAGGCCAGTCTGGTCATGTTGGCCCAGAAATTGATTGACATTGTCGTCGATGCGGATGCCAGCATTGTGGCTGCTCCGTTCTGATGCGGAGTCCTGCTCGAGGATCGTGACATTGATCCCTTCTCGCTTGAGGTGCACCCCATGCATCAATCCACTTAAGGAGCCGCCAACCTGTAACCATTATGTGAGATATGGCACCAACGAGAGATGCGGGTTGTGCGTGGCATGGAAACTTGCTATGATGACTGAGCTGAGCATTGTCTTGATGCTGTTGTTTCGTTGGATGTCGAGTCGGCCACCAAGGTTGATAACCAAGCGTGGCTCAGGATATAAGTAGTTGAGGGGGGCGCCCAGATAGCAGAGCAGGAGGCACGGGTCTTATCCCGCCACAGCATTTGTACGTTGGCTTGCACTAGCCCGTACCCGTCGTTTTGTTGGTTCAGCGCCGTAAAATCGGCAAGATATGTGGGTAATATCAGCTGTTGGTTCCATGCTCGGATCCATGTCAGCGCAGTCGTTGGCCTCGGGCTCGGCTCCGTGTACGGAGTACATAACGGTACCCAATGATGCACATGTTGATGTTGTTTCTTGAAACGTTACGCAAAAAGTGCCTGTGGTACAGTGATGTTGTTGGGCAACGGCCATGCGGGATTATCACTGCTGCGAACAGCTGCATGAGCCTGAGGGTCAAGTGCGCCAGGAGGAACAATGAACATGTGCCTCGGTTCCTAAGCACTAACAGGAGTTAGACGACCGCACAGGAGCTCCAATCTTGCGCATAATGTATAATATATAAGCTAACTCATATATGTTAGATAGTACGTATATATAGTATGATGATTATTTCATAATGGTAGCAGTGTTATGACAAGATTTGTAGCTAAACTGTATGGTAGTTATCCACACCTCAAAATGTTAAGGATTATATGCAGCTATAGAGGCGAGTGGTATACCGGGGGTTACTTCACTATGATATCCACGCCGTTATGCCAAACGACGCACGGGCCATTATGAGCGCGAGCGAGTCATTGCGGCCCGTGCTTCAACGTCAGGTTGAGTCCGAAATTCCCCATACGCCCTTGACTCCGGTCTCCTTATTTTACGCGTCGAATTCGATACGCTCTCAAGGGACCTCATGAAATATCAGATCTTGTAAGCACTTGAGAAACATGGCCCCGACGCCAGCGGAGATCGCGAGCGCAAAGGCAGACCTGGCGGTGCTGCTCACGAAGCAGTTCCAGGACGACATCAACCAGCTCCGCGACGCCCTGGACAGCGCGAACCAGCTGGTGGCGCTGCTCAAGACGGAGAACGCGACCCTCAAGGGCGCCCTCAAGGACGCCGTCGAGGGCTACGACTTCGACGCCAACATCCCGCCCCTCACGCGCGCCAGGAACGGGGCCCCAGAGTCGGAGCGGTCGGGCCTGATGCGGCCGCCGCCCGAGGGCTCCATCTTCTCAAACGGCGGCCCGTGCGGCAGGAAGGACGGCGCCAAGGGCAACAAGCAGCTCATGCGGGAGCTCAACCGCTGGACCCAGGCCCACGGCTACAAGGTCAAGATCTTCCGCAGCAAGTGGAACGGCACCAAGCTGAAGCTCATCATCAGCTGCGTCTACGGCGGGGACCCCAAGCACCACGCGGCGCGCCGCGCCGAGGAGGAGGTGGCGAGGGCCAGGGAGATGGGTTTCCATGCCTGGGTCCTCCCACAAGGCCCTATGGCGCCGCCGCAGGGTCACCCCGCCTCTGGCCCTGCCCAGGCACCCCAAACTCAGGCTCAGCCCGAGGGACAGCCCGGGGAGAACCCTCAGGTGCCAGCCAAGAAGCCGAGGAAGAAGATGACCCCGCGGAAGAAGGACTGCCCGATGCGGTTCTACTTGCAGGAGCTCGTCGCGGGCAGCGGAACCTTTGTCGTCAGGCACAGCGAGATGTCTGCCGACCAGCGGTGCAACCACGAGCCCAACGTCAAGTACATAGCTGACGCCGAGGCCGCGGCTCAGAGTCCAGGTCAAGAGGAAGAGCCAGATGCAGACGCGGACGCGGACGAGGACGATGAAATGGACGATTCCGACGCGTGATTGCCTGTTTTGGGTGTTGATGGACAATGGTTGTGAGGGACTCGTGACCTAGGCGCGTTTACGAAGTCGTTTCAACGGTACACCTGTTATGTCAGATACAGTATCGTGCCCGCAAGTACCATTAGGGATTTGGTACTTCGTATGAAACTCCGTTACGGATGAGCTTGATGGGTACGAGACCACTGCCGGGTGTTCCGCATGCCCTGTGAATTATCATGGAATTGTAAACCAAACCCGGCTGGGGAGGGTTTTCTCGGGCATTTTGTGGGATACGCAATCGGCGCCGTCGATCTACCTGGGACCTTCAGCCCACTTCTCGGCGATACCCAACTCAAGCAAATTATGCTCATTGCCTCAATGAACATGCTATTCACCGCGGGGTCAACCTGCAGGACCGTAACGGAGAGGGTGCTTGTCTCTGTATGAAAAGGGGGCTGGGGGGGGGGGGGGTTGGCTCAGGTGTGATCAGGAAGAGAACCCGAACGACTGCCAGCTAGCTCCGGAAACATGTCACCACGGCACAAGCCAACACATCTCACGGTTACTGCAAAGCGTACACGCCTATTCACATTACGTCTTAGAGGTAGCGTTAACAGTACTAGGAGGACCATCATGATCCACAGCGGTCAATCCTTGCGCTATGATCATAAGCCAAATATACTCATGAGTTGTGGTGTCAGGGTCAACGGAGCGCTCACCTCCGATTTGTAGATACCATTACGTCCCCTTGCGGCCCTTCGGTACAACCACTTGAATGCTGTCAGCTGTGTCCTCCAGGTAAGTCACTCTTTGCACGACTTCCAGGCCAGCCGCGAACAATAAATCATCCCATTGCTTCCGTGTCCGCTCCATGGCCGCGAGGGTCGTCATCATGATATAATCCATCTCCGTCGTACGCGCGTGCGCCCCTTTATCAGGAATAATGATGTCGTCGATCAGGATGAAAGACTTAGGCCCCATAGCAGCAATTGTGTGCTCTAAGATATCCAGGCACTTTTCATCGGGGTAGTCGTGGAGGATGGTCCGAAAGTAATATGCACTTGCTTCTGGGTGCAGACAATACAAGTCAGTGTCAGTTCTCAAACAGGACTCACCGCCACCCTGAACTAATCATACCCTTGACTGGCTGCTCAGTCCAGAAGTTATGAGCGGTGATCTCCACGCCTTTCGTGTCCAGCGCATGCTCGAGCACAACGGGGAGGTCTTGTAGAATAACGCGCCCAGGTAGGTTGGGCAATTTTGCCTTAAATTTGGCGCACTGGCTGCCGATCCCGCCGCCTACATCAACGAAGACGGGCGTCTCGGCATCGATGACTGCCCCGTCAGCCTTGACGAGGGCTTCGAAGTCGACAACGTCCATCCATGTGGTCTGGCCGCGGAGCGCCGTCATCCATATACCGAAGTCGGCGACGATATCAGGACGGTTGTCGTGCGTCCACTCGATCGCGGGAAGGTCTGTGTTGTGAACGAACTGAAACGGCGTCTTGACCACATCTTCCGGGTTTTGAAACCTGGTTCTTCGGAAGAAATCGGGAGCCTTGATAATAGCAGGGGCGAGTATGTGGAATCTGCGCCAGCGTTAGTGATACCGGCCAACAATACTCGCGTAGTGGTCTCAAGGGAGCTTCAGGTTACGTGAACTTGCGTTTGGTTCATTCCCGCGCGGTAAGCATTCACGCTCAAGGTCTTTGTGAGCCTGTTTGCCTCATAAATATCTTCCGCCACCTCTGATACCAGGCCGTGGGAGGCCAGGAATCGGAGGATGCGAGCTGTTCAAAAATTCACGTCAACTATCAGGAGCCGTTTCTTCCTTCCTCCTACTCCTCACAAATTGATATTGAAAATGAGCACGTACCGGTAAAGACCACGTCCGCCCCCCTCGGCTCGGCTAGTTCCGCAACTGAACATGGTTTGCCTCTGTCGGACAGCGTATTAAATATCCTCATGTACGTCGCAGTCTGGGCGCTACTCAAAAGCATAGGCTTACGAGACGAACTGAGTCAGTTTCACAGTTGACATGACCTTGATGGGCTGATTTGTCTTACAGAGTAGATCACCCTATACACTGTATCTAGGGGAGCCTCCACGGCCAGCTTGAGCTTCAGCGCTGCATCGTATAGGCGTTGCCTCAGTTTCGGGTCATCTGGCGGTGAGGATGTAACTGACTCAAGCTGTTCGAGCAGCTTCTCGACGTCTTCGGAATCCATGATTACGACTAATTTCTGACCTGGCCCGGAAAGCTTAATTGCAGAGTGAAAGTGTTAAGAACAGGCAAGCCGACGTGTCATTTGTTTTTTCATGGTGGAGACGACCCTTCGAGAAGTAGGTGGACTTGATTTCGAACAAATCAATACGACCAACACATCCACCGTGGTCTGTCTGCCGCGGCAGATGCTATAGCTACGGCGGAGACCAGACCCACAGAGATGGCCAGGCCTTGAATGCTGGTCGACCGCTTAGCCGCATCGCGTGGAGATTCCGCGAACGTTGTGCGCTTAGGAGCTAAAAATTAGCAGGCAGATCCACTTCATTGCCATGGAATATCAGCAGAGTTGTAACTCCCTGACCATCAGCTCCACAGTCTCCAGATTCAATGCGACAGGTCGAATCCTTTGTCTGTTGATCGCCGAAGATATGCCGTGCAGTAGCGCGCCAGCGGCCACACGTTATCAATATCGTTGTCTCCAACGTACGACTCCTCACTTTTGTTGGCAGGCAATCGACCCCGGTTTTCAATGAGCTAGAGAACCACTCCCACCAGGGTGGTAATCGAAGCTCCACAAGGTAACTTTGGTAGATAGCCGAGCCTAGAGGCATATGCAAGATTCCCGATCTTGAAATCAATACACAAGTTAAAGTGATCCTGTACCAGGGGGCATTTCCGTATAGGCAGAGACCATATAGCCTCGAAAGCAGGACTCAACGATCGGTAGTAGATCCATTGAGCTTGATTTGACCGAGCTGGATTTGACAGTCACCCACTGCTCAACTCCAATGCGTCGCGCCGTTGGACGGCTTTTGTAAACACATTTTCAATAATGTTCCGTTTCTAGACTTTCTGAAGTCGACATCATGATGTGCGAATGCGTGTTATGGGATACAGGTTCGCCTTCATAGGTGCTGCCTGTTTCTTCTGCAGGAGATCTCTGGAGAAGATTAGGAAGACATCATTGACCTGGCGGTGCAAATATTATGCGAATCGACATCGGAAGATAAAATGAAACACACAATGTCATTCTTGTTTTAGGGCCGGGTTAGTCAATGCTTCGGAAATAGGAATGTACCGTGTAAGACAAAAGAACCTCACATATCTTGGCTGCCAACCCTGAAATCAATAATGTAGATGGGTGTTGACTACTTAAGCAGTTCAAGAGGGCTGGAGAAGGAGGATTTGGTTTTGCTTGACAGGGACAGTGGCTGACGGTACCTTCATGCGAGTTTACTCCCTGATGTAATGTATCACCTGACCTGACGCATCGCCAGCTGTTACACAACAGACGACCCCTCTTTCGTGCTGATCAAAGTTTGACCACTTTGCCTAACCAACAATTTCGACTTGCGCCCAGTTTCCAATGTTGTTGCCTTGCTGATATTTTCATATCATAGACATCTGTTTCCATATCCCCCAGCCAATCTTCGCTACCGACACAACAATCACTATCACAGCCCTTCTGGACGTCCACAGACCGGGCCCTTCTTCCTATTTCCGATTTTCCATACCAACATCGTCCGACTTGGGTGCTCAAATTTCCGAATTTCAACGTCGCTGCTGTGAGCTACACGAAGAATACTAGCGGCTACGGATAGCTTCGCCAAACCATGCCTGGACTCTCTAGTGTGAACGAGCCGGTACCGCACACGTGTGTGCGCAGATTAGGCCATTTACAATCGGCTACATACGCGGGGTTTCAGCAGACGGGAACGACACCATGCCGACTCTGCGGCCTATGTGCGAAGGTCCTTGAGGCCTTTGCCAAAGGAGAATTCCCGGCTTTGTTTCAGGGAGTGGACGAGGTGCGAAGTAGTGAGGTACTTGAAAAAATAGACCTATGGCCAGAATGGAGTACCACTGCTCATGAGGGTATTTCTACTATATTCCTATCCTCTGTGCACCTACTCTTCATGGGGATTGGGATGAAGCTTTTGATTAGCCGGGAATGCACTGCCAGAGCCTTTGCGGTTGAAGGTGTCTCCTTTTACTGCCACAACCGCATCGAATGCCCCTTCCATGGAGAAGAAGGATGCCTCATTGCATCAGTGCCGCGTCCATCAAACAAACAATACTCAGACAGAAGTCTTGGAAGGGCTAACAAATGGCTCCAAGACTGTTTGGAACAACATGATTGTGGAAAGTCTGACTTCTACCCAAAAAGATTGCTTGATCTTCGTGGGGGCAAAATCCGACTGTTTGAAAGCAACGAATTCAAGAACTTAAAGGCACCGTATGTCTGCCTGAGTCACAGATGGGGCAGCTCGGGAAGGCGATTGACAAGTACGGTGGCCAACATCGATAACCATATGAACGGAATTCCGGGGGAGGACATTCCGAGGACATTTCGAGATGCCATTGCAGTCTGTCGGCATTTGTCCGTAAGCTATCTTTGGATAGATACAGTATGCATTCTGCAAGAGTTTGATGGCATGTCTAGCGAGGATAGGGTCAAGACCGAGGCAGATTTCGCAGCAGAGAACTCAGCAATGGCGCGGATCTATCGAAACTCTCACTTCACTATCTGCGCGAGTATGTCGACGAGTATGGACAGTGGGATGTTTCCCACAAAGTATGAGCCCTGGATCAAGGTCACTGCGGATGACGGAATTGAAGCCAGCTTCCGCATCAGTGCGGTACACTCTCATAACACGCCACCGACAGACCTTGAGACTAGAGGCTGGACGTATCAGGAGTATCTTCTCCCTCCTAGAATTCTAGAGTTCGGTCCTCTCGACATTTCTTGGAAGTGTAAGAAAGAACACTTTTGTGAGTGTGAAGGTGAAGACGAGAGCTTTACGGCCGACTGGGGCTGGCGCAGAGAGCTTGCCAGACAAATGCGGCCACCTGGGAATATTCAAAGGGAGGCTGAGCAGTGGTGGATAAAGACAGTTCAACACTACACCGGGCGGAACCTGACGAACCACCAAGACAAACTACCCGCCCTTTCTGGACTTGCGCAGATGTACCGTGAAGTAATGGATGATACTTACTTGGCGGGTCTTTGGAAGGCATCTTTACCCTACAACCTTTGTTGGTACCACTGCAGCAATGGTTTCTTTTGGGGACTTAAGATAGGTATTGGTCGCAGGCCTCGGCCATTGCGTGCTCCGTCCTGGTCTTGGGCTTCTATTGATGCTTTGCACAGTGCTCAGTGCCATACCTGGTGGCCAGGCACTGTCGAGGATCCCACCACCAACATTTATGAGAGCTCAGACGAAGTCACCGACGTAAGAGAGGTCTGTACGGTATACGAAGTCACTGTCGAACCACAAACAAGTGACCCATTTGGAATGGTATCTCCCGGAGGCTTTCTCAAGCTCGGGGTCACACTCATCTCCGCGAAAATCGATACCGAGGCTCAAGGTTATGGATCGCCGGATCATGAGATTTTTTTCTCGGGCTCTGTGGCCTGGACATTGTATCACTTCAATGACGCTGACATACATGTAAACTTCTGTGTGCCTGATTGCGAGCTAGACGACAACCATTTGAACATTAGGGATGGGTTGGACGAAAATCGTCTGAAGATTGGAGATGAAGTCCATTGCGCTCCAATAGTTGAGAGGTTGTCCGAAAAAACGTCAGAAAGGGGATGTTTGGTGCTGAAGCGGCAGCAAGATCAAGAGTACCAACGCGTGGGCTTCTGTATCTTGGTCAAAGAGAACCCAAACTATGATTGGTGGGCAGGACAAGGAGATGATAGGTGGGAACCGAATGCTCCAGGAAACAGAAGCTATGCCTTACAGTGGTCTTCAGACACGGAAACACAGATCAAAATTGTGTGATGTTTGGCCTCGAGCATGCAACAGTTGTTAGAGGATGGAAATCTGGCCCGAACACGGCATAGGTAGTACTCATTTGTTTCTCACTCGATCAAATGAACATCTCGATCCTCTATAAAACCGTCATGAAGCATCCTTGATAAACTACACCTGCTGTCATAGTGTGAATATCCGAGAGCGACCTGGATTTGAGCATCCTAGGTGCCTGGGACTGATGAGTTGAAATCGGCTGCGGCTGCAAGGCCGATTGTTGTGCTGAATTTCCTACATTGTTAAAGTATCAACCAGTATTGCGGCGATGCACTCCTTCAAGTTATGGTGAAGCATCAGTGAGCTGGACATGAAGAGCTAGAAGAGTACCATCCAAAGACAGCACGATGATGTCTGTTGAGCCTCAGGTTCTGAGCTCGACCACGTGGGCACCTTTATCTGAACATAGAAATCGGGCCGTGACACGGGGTATAACCTGCATTTCAAATATGGATGCGGCATTGAAATCGAACATTAGGACGTAAATAATTCGATAGACCGGGAGTACAAGATCAAGTCTTAGAATACGCCCAAAACAAAGTGCTAGTCTGTAGTTTCTGCTGTGAAATGTGTGAACACTAGTAATCATAAAGATGACACAAGTACAGGTGTGTAAGTGACAAGAGCATAATTCGTATGAAGTCTAAACGTACAAAGCTACAGGTGTGAGTATATTATGGTAGCGAAATACGTCAAGTATAATTGATGGATGAAAACAACCGAATGGAAATTAACATAATAGGACTAAGTAAATGAAGGGTTGCCAAAATGGCAGTGTAGTGACCCACATAGGATGCTTCTCCATTCGAGCCCTAACCCCGCTGTCTAGGCAAACGATTGCTGCCTTCTCTCATCCAACGATGATATCTTGAATTGAGCCGCCACGATCGCGAGACAGTGCACTCACAATGGCCGCCTCGGGTAATAATATGGACCCGGACCCGAGCTCGGACTCGACACTTATCAACTGGACACTTTACGATGACCGGTCGGGCCGAATCCACCCGCACGAACCGCTCGAGCGCTACACCCCGGGCGGCTTCCATCCTGTAGCGTTAGGAGATGAGTTCAAAGACGGAAGGTATGTCGTGCGGCACAAGCTTGGACACGGTGGTTTCTCGACAGTGTGGCTTGCCTCGGACGAACAATACCAGGAGTCCGCCCACCGATATGTGGCCATCAAGATCAAGAGCAGCTCTTCGTCGGAGATGGGCATCGACGCGGACCCGGAAATTCTGAGGCTGGAAAGACTGGAGGAACACTACCTGAAGGGTCCACAAGGCAGGCCCAGGCCATACGTGCAGCTGCTGGACCGCTTCAATGTTGAAGGTCCTAATGGACGCCACAACTGCCTTGTCACAGAGCTGCTTGGCCCATCTCTGGCAAGCGTGAACTCCTTGTACGGCCAGCTTACACAAGTGTTGCGGCCTGAAACTATCCTGCGAGCTTCCAAACAGCTGCTTCGAGGAATTGACTTCATATATCAGGCTGGATTGGTCCATGGGGGTAATGTCGATTCTTTCAAATTTTTTTTTTAACTCTCAACTGAGCTGACCAACGTGACGTATCCAGATATTTCCGCTGGCAACGTCACCTTCACATGCAAGTCTCTGCTGAACGATGAAGATGACGACTTGTTGGACTTGGTGAGCGGGATGTACGTGGCAAACCCTTGGCCCGACAAGCCCCTGCCGTCGCCATACCTCCCCAAGCAGTTGGTGCAGACCGCGAAGTGGAGCAACTGGGAGGACGAGACAGAGGAAGACATCCGCCTCGTCGACTGGGGTTCTGCCTTTCCGGTCGGTGAGACCGTGCCAGTAGAGGCTATGGCACAGCCGATTGACTTTCGATCACCCGAGACATTTTTTATCGGCAAGTTTGACTACCGCCACGACATATGGCGAGCCGGGTGTGTGATGTATGTGCTATACTACCAAAAGAACCCATTTTTCATCTACTTGCCGGACAGCTATTTCTACATGTTACGGATAAGAGAAAAGCTTGGGCCCCTTCCTGAATCCTGGCTTCCCAAGCTTGCCGAATTACGCAGGGAAAGCATATATGCGGAACGAGAGGGTGAGTGATAACAAAGCTGCAGTATCTCCGTGTTGACCTACCAAAGACAGAAGTAATTTTAATCTGACCCTTGACCACAGACGGACGAGAGGATCCTGATGCGAGCGAGTCAGAGCTGATTTGCGAGTCCTTTGAGCCGCGGCGTCAAGCAATCATCGCAGAATTTACCTCTGGTGACGAGAAATATGATGAACCTGATGAACACACGGATTACGACTTTGAGACGTTGAAGTCGCTCCAACGCGCAATTTTGGCTTTACTCCGGTATCAGCCCAAAGACCGTGCCACATTGAGGGAGGTGATGAGAATGATCGAATGGGTTGATCATCGCAGAGAAGGGGAGGGTGGCAATAACCAAGCTGCGAATGAGGACAAGAATGGAAAGGGAGAACGGGGAGGATATGGTTGAAGACAACTTGAACTAGCTGAGCTTGGATGAATGAAGATCGACAGAAATGATGAGAGGTCATCAGTGACTTATTCTATACCACGATTCTACAAAATATACCAGATGAGCCGCCCTCATCTTCTCTAAGTACCATCTATCTTCGCTTTCTATCATACCGGCAACCAGTCTAGTCTTATAAAGTCCAACTCATACACGCCTCAAACCTTGAACCTAAACCCATGGGCAGCCGCCGCGCCAGGCGCAGCATTGATAGCACCAGGCACATAAACACCCCTCTCAAGCTTCTTATTCAGCCGCACAAGCATGACCCTCAGCACGGTAGCCGCACATATAGCCACAAACGACGTGGCGCTGTTGACCGCAAACGCAAGCGTGTACGCCGGGCCCGCGCTGTTGGGGTACATGTAGCTCGCATAGATACTACTCGAGTTGGACACCGCATTGATAAACGCCAGGGCGGCGGCGCGCTTGGCCGGCGGGCGCGGGATGGTGTTGCTGATCCAGGCGAGGGCGACGACGTAGCCCGAGTAGACGGACGGGACCATGAGGCACATGCTGACGTAGCGGGGCGCGAGGGACGAGGTCGTCGCGGCGAGGACGAAGGAGGCGACGGCGCAGAGGAGCGGGACCGTGACGTGCAGGTAGCGCTCGCCCGTGCGGTCGGCGTGCAGCGCGTTGGCGTAGGTGGCGACGACGGCGATCACGTAGGGCGGGGCGGTGAGGAGGAGGGAGTAGACGTTCGAGTAGCCCAGTGTCTTGACGACGGTGGGGAAGAAGTTGGTGACGGAGCCCGAAGAGACTATGCAGAATAGGAGGATCATCTGCAGCACGTTTGGTTCTTGTCAGTAATGTGCTCAAGACAAGAGGGGTTATTCGTAGGTAATGGGGATTGCCGTACCAGCACGTAAGTCTTGACGTCGATAAACGCCAGCTTGGCACCCTGCCAGGAGCTCTGGTGCTCGCTGTCGACCCAGTCGTCCTCGCCAATGTCCTCCTCGAGCCTATAGACGGCGAGCTGTCTCTCCTGCTCGGACAACCACATGGTCGTCCGGGGGAAGTTGGGAAGAACAAAGAAGGCACCAAAGGCCACCACCACAGTCACGACGCCCTCGATGATGAACAGCCATTTCCACGCCCGCATGCCTCTGGCGCCGTCCATGTTCCCGGTGATACCAGCCGATATCAGGCCGGAGAAGGCGCCCGAGATGAGAGCCCCGCTGTACAGGACGGATGTCCTGAAGCCCAGCTCCTTCCTGGTGTACCAGCAGGACAAGTAGTACAGACATCCTGATCACCGCCCAAGCATTAGACATTTGTCGTTGTGTTGGTGGAAATCAAACAATTAAGGGAGCCATGGGAGCACGCACCAGGGAAATAAGCAGCCTCCACAAAACCCAAGAAGAACCGCACGGCCAGCAGCCCGGCGGCGTTGTGGCACGACGCTGTGGCGGCCGAGATGACGCCCCAGACGATCATGCAGGCCGGCAGGTAGATGGCCGGCTTCCCGAGCTTGTTGAGGAACAGGTTGGACGGGATCTGCATCAGCAGGTAGCCCACAAACAGGATGGACACGGCCGTCTCGTACTCGGTCGACGACAGCCCGAGGTCCTCCTCCAGCCCGGCCAGCTTTGCCGCCGCGATGTTGTTCCTGTCCGCAGCGGTCAGTACATGTACCAGCGGCGGATTTCCCTTTTTTTGCGTCGTGGTGGGGTGGGTCGGTCCCCATCGTTGTCGCGGTACCCCGCGGGGATGGGGACTCGAAGTCTGGGGATGTGGATCCACCTTGCGCGGGGGCGGAAAACGGGTTTAGACCAACCTGTCGATGTAATTGAGAATGTACATGAGGATAATCGCGGGCATGAGCCTCAGGTCGATCTTCCTCTTGAGTTTGGTCTCCAGCTCCAGCCTCTCCTCCATGGACATGTTGAGCAGGAACTCTGGCGGCTGGAGGCCCCGTCGGACGCCGCTGCCGGCGCCCGTCTGGGGCGGGACTCGGGATGAGTGAGCTGCGGGGATCTTGGTGTCGTCGTCGATGATGCCGGTGCCGCTCCCACTGCCGCTGCCGCTTCCGTTGCTGGCATCTTGCTTGTGCCTGTGGTCTTCAACCTCGGTGACTGAGTCGCCTTTGTCTGACATGGTGGGCGCCAGAAATGATCAAACTGGAGTCTCCGCTGTCTAGATTACACTGTTCAAGACGACGGCCGGCCAGGTGCGATGGTTGCTTGAGAGCAGAAAATGGAGGTAGAGAAAGCAGAAGCGAAGACGCAAGAAAGAAAATCGTCCTCGCTCACATCCGAGTGATGACAGGACTCGCCGCGCCGAGATGCGTAGTATTTATCATATTTATCGCGGGACGTCGCAACCCACTCGGCGGGATCCAGGGCCAACTCCAAGGTAGCAGTCGCAAACACAGCAGCACCCTAGTCAGTCCCCCGCACAAGGTTTTGGGGTCGGACTGCCGCTATAGGACATACCGTCCAGCGTGGGCTACTTGGGGCGGGTAGGCTGGCCCGCAGGCGTGCACACGGCTAATCTTCTTCCGGGAAGAACAACAACTACAATACCTGGCAAGTACTGGGTAAGCAGGGACTAAAGTCCTGGGGCGAATCCACCGTCCCCCAGCCATCAACGACGTTGCTGATGGCGTCAAGTGGGTGGTGTTTCTCCACTACAGTCCCAGAGAAAGACCAACGCTGCGTTATCCATTGCGTCTTCTTCGATGGCGCTTGGAAGGAAAAGTCCCCGAAAGAAGTTCCCTGCGAGATCCCCTACCTACCTAGATACCCTGTCATCAGCGCCACGGGCTGTTTACCCGGGGCAACCGGCCTCTGCTTCCGGATAAGCTCCCATTACCACCTGCAACGGCCCGAATGGCGAGCGAGACCAGCAAAACGAACGAGACCCCCCTGAGTCAAGTTACACGGCTCCGACAGCGACGCGTGCTACCGTGGCCCGGTCGTACAGAAACACTGACAAGCATTGCAGCGAAGCATACTTGAGAAAAGCTTGTTCCTGCGGCTGGGATACAGCCGTTGGAGAGAACCCCGTGGCGATCTCCCACCGGCTGGCGGCACGGCACGGCACGCGGCAAGCACATGATGTTCCCCAAGAACCAAGGTGCCTGCGACGTGTGACCTGGCCCATCCTTGGTGGCACGGCCGATCCGGGCTCGGCGAGAAGGCTTGTCTTGTCTTGTCGCTTCTAGTCAGTGAGTCGATCAGCCAGGCAAAGTCTCCCGGCGGGACTTGCGGCTTACATGGGATTTCACACGCCCGACGTCTGTGCAAACACCACCCGACGGAGAACGCCCAAATCAACCTCACAACAGGTACTGCGTTGTATGTGCGTTCATGCCAACTCTATTATTAAAATACAATAGATATACAATATCCATGCTACCTCCAAACATCTCAAAATCGAAGCGCTCCGTAGCGACACGGAGATGACCAACAACCCAGACATGTCCGAGGTTGAATCCCAGATCTTGCGGCCCGCCAAAATATCCGTGGATGCGTAATTATTTCACTTTGCAATGAATACATGCCCAGCATCCATCATCATACATGAGCTGAAAGTTAGTCCCTCGCTTTCTTTGTCGCCAATAAGTCTACTGAGCCCCGCCTGCCTGTCATATGGGCGACTTCATCCAGTCGTCGCATGCCAGTCTGCCTCGCGTTTCATGATGCCCGCTCCAGGGGGGCTTGGCGTCGTTGTCATTTCATCGTACATGCTGTGTGTCGTTCGTCGGGCATACATGACCCCGACGCCTCTAATTCGATTAATGCGTAATGACCCGCATGGCTTGGAGCATAATACCAAACATCAGTCCTCTTGCCACCTCTTCGATC
The DNA here is from genome assembly GCA_038088505.1 of Diaporthe velutina. NCBI lineage: Eukaryota > Fungi > Ascomycota > Sordariomycetes > Diaporthales > Diaporthaceae > Diaporthe > Diaporthe velutina. Next base: position 124,255 of record JBBWSJ010000101.1, on the reverse strand, counting down.
TGGAGGCAGTCGAAGATGCGGCCCAGCGCCTCGGTTGTGGCATTCTGCCCCATGACTCCAGTCAGAGCAGCAGGAACTCCACTTTGGATGAGTAGGCGACGGGCCTTCTCTCGGAGCTTGTCCTTCTCCTCCTGGCTCGACTCCGGTGGCCAGGCCTTCAGTTCCTCTTCTGTGGGTAGCGTGTTTTCTCGCATCTTTCGCAGGTGCGCGGCGATGCCTTCATCCGAAGAATTCGCCTCAATGACCGAGTCCTGAATCATCTTTTGGATGGACACGAGCGACGGGTTGCCCGGGCGGAGCAGGAAGGACTTGGCGGCGGCAAGCAAGGTGCGACGGAAGTTCCACGCCGAGGAAAGGGAATAAAGCTCGTTGATAATGGCAAATACGAGTTCCACGGCTACCCTCGTCTCCTGTTCCGAGATCTTCGAGTGTTGCCTTGTCGGCTTTGGCTGCCTGAGTCCTCCATTGGGGGTCCTCTTGCCTTGTGAACTCAAGTCTAGAATATTCTCCTGAGACCGAGACATCCGCGTACTGACGGGTGAGCCCCAGTCATCAGGCATCGCGTCCGGAGGTGGGGGAAGTCGGAGGGCGTCGAGACTGAGTGTTGACGGAGATTTGAGCGGTGAGCGCAGCGGTGCGATGCTGGATGCTCGGCTATTAGCCTTGCTGCTCAACGCGCTTGGCGAGGCCCGGTCCCAACGGTCTGATCGTGCTGGCTGTGGAATCTCGCTGTCCTGTTCGCCTTGTGACTGATAGCTCGGGCGACGTTCCATAAGAGGCATCTTCCCGGGCTGTGTTGATATAATGGAAGATCGCTGACTGTCCAAGCTGTCTCTCGATTTCCGAGGGCCGTTCATCGTATTAACCGTGAGGGTGCTATCAGCCCTAGGGGGCGTGGACACGGATAGCCGATTGGCACTGACAGTAGCTGCTGCGTCGGGCAAGGATTGGGATGTAGGCTTCCTCGACAGGCCAAAATTGCCAAAGACACCTGTGACACCACCCGCAATTGCCTTGCCACCCTCTGCTACTCCTTTTGGCGCGCTTGTCAAGGCTCCAAACACGTTTTTGCCAAAACTCTCAACAGCCTGGAATCCACTCTTGGACTCCGTTCGGGTGTGACCTTGATCCTTGTCAAGGAACCTCTTCATTCCCTCACTCTCTGCCAGTGCCTTGTACCAGCACGCATCGCGAAGGTAGCGCTCCAGCTCACCACGGAGGGATTCCCGTGTATGAACCTTGAATTGTGGCAGTTCTTTGTGTTGCTCTGTGAAAGCGGTTATGCCCGAAATTGTCGCTATCCTACGGAGAACCTCGTGAAGCTTTTCGAAGTCGGGATACTGTCTTACGATCATCCATCCCGAATATTGCGACGACGATGGCTCGATCTGAATCAGGTAATCCCACGTAGGCTTCGTCTTGATTCGATTTTTGTCAACCGTTCCATCATCATATATGGTGATCTTCGCATTGTGTAGGGTGAGTGGCGGGGGTTGTTTCGGTTCGGCGTCGCTCTGGTCGCTTTCATCTTGGCCCGGCGGAACAATCTGGTCGAAGCTGGTAAAGGACTGCTGGTGACCATGTTGAGGAGCCGGTTTTGGATCGCGGGAGTCGATGCTTTTAGGGGTAGGAGGAAGCTCCTTGCTGGGCAGCTCCTTGCTTGGCCGCTCTTCGCTCGACAATGAAGCAGCCTTTTCCGAAGCAGCAGGGGCCGAGACACTGGGAGCTGGTGTGTTTATCGTGTCCGGTAGCGTCTGCGGTACAGCTTCAGGTTTTGACTCGATCTCAAGTTCATTGGCGTTCCTTTGCAGGGCATCCGCCAGTCTCTGGGCAACCTCTTCTTTGGTGGAAGGGTCGGGCCCCTTGCCTTCCTGGAACGCCCGGAAATCCTTGGAGCGGCGGGCATCCTCGTCCAAAAGCATCTGGTTCATCCGCTTCATCTCTTCCAACACTTCCAACTCTTCATCTGCCTTGCTAAGTTTCTTCTTGTGCGCTTGGGCAGGCTCCCTTTGGCGAGCCTTCTCCATGTCGAGCGAGTTGCGGTTCCCCTTTGTCAGCCCGATGTTTCCGACATTCCCATCCACATCTGCGAAAACCGCGGTGTTTGCCTCCGGGCCCGTCTGCATGCCGACATCAATGGCCTGACTGAAGTCAGGCTCGCCAGCCTCGAGTAGATAGACGATCCAGCCGTTGATCCACTCTGCTTTGGAGCATGTCTGCAGGGACATTTCCAAGATCACGCTGGCGAGGATCTCACGTAGGAAAGTTCTCGCGGGGTCGCAGTCATGCGTGGGTTTGTCGAGGAAACCGAGCAAGTCTTCAGCAACAGATTTGAACTTGGAAGCCTGATGCCTTTGACTCAGCAGGTGCGAAAGGTTGGAGTCGGGATTTGAAGCAAGATAGTTGTAGACGGCATCGGGGGCTGTCATAGTGGAGTCAGGAGGAAGATCGGCAAAGGCTTGCGACAGCTCGGAGAAGAAGACGATGACGATCGAGGAGGTGTTGGTCAAGAAGTCGAGGAAGCTGTCGGCTGGTCTCTTCTTGCCCAGGTAGTTCCCAACGGACACGAGGAACGATGTCAGGACCCTGCGGCAGGACAAGGGAAAAGACCTGTCGGACGGGACGATCGGGTCATACCACCACTTCACGTAGTCCCTGATAACGGCATCGACGAGACCATTGAGCGCATCTTGGGTCTCAGGTTGAAAATCTGCAAAGCTTTGAGCCAGGAATATGGCCTCATCTTCCTCCGTGGATTTGCGGTCTGCGTCCACGTCCCTCAGGCTATTTTTCTCGCCCAGCAATCTTGCGGCTATGTCTACGCCCGTTTCGCCACGGACCGCTCTCGCATAGTCGGGGTTGGAAGCTTCCCAATGGACGTACAGCGCGACACCCCCAAAAGCGCCGATTAGAAGGAGGCCGACCTGGCCGAGGACGAAGTAGGTGACGGCAGCCAGGCCGACGGCGATGCCGGATAGGGTGCCGGGCGTCGCGGTGGAGAGGAACTGGAAAATACGAGTCGTGACATCGTCTTCGGGCTTGGAGGATTTCGGATTCGTGGGGACGGGAGACGACGGCTTCGTCTGGGGATCGATCGACTCGGTCGCCCCATTGATGGTAGTTGTCGGAGAATTTAGATCTATCTTATCGTCGGCGGCCATATTGTCGGCAGTTGAGCGAGATGGTGCATCACCGGCAGTCATGACAAGAGGCTTGTCTTCATTGCAGGGATAGAGGTGGACCTGGAGATTCGCCTCAAGTGGTCCGGAGCATTGCTCGTCGGTGAGGATCCGACAGGAATGTGGAGGACGAGAGGTGGAAGGGAAGCGCCGGTCGTCAGCAAAGGGAGGGCCACGTGTCGGTGTGTGGGTGTTGATGAATAGAACAGATCAGATTTGCTGAACCAGAGAAAGAGCAAGCCGAGAACGGGCCAAAGAGAGAAATACGATGCGCAGCCGGTAAGAGAATGTTTCGCAGATTCGTGAACAACTCAATCAGGATGAACCCCTGGCTGGAGTCGAGGTTTCGACGCTGCAATCCGACTGCCAAAAACGTCTGTGCTATTTCGGGAAGGCGCGTCTCCAGTTTTTGCCAAGATTGCCTCGAGCATGCTGTCATTTCTCAACAGCCGTGGTCCACCCACTTATCACTGCTGAAAATCCACACAGCCTCGGCAGCAATTTGCCCAACTCCTAACCCTGACGTCCTTCGATAACGATACCGATAACGATAACAATAACGATAAGGCAGACTGAGCAAGTGCAGCAGCTGGACGCGCTTTACTCCGACGCGTCGCTCAGCTGAGGCGCATGAGGGAGGTGGTGTCAAGCAGAACGCAGCTCCTCTCCCTGGCGGACAAAAGACAACGAGAGCAGTCATCACGCCGACTGTAACCTGACTGGGATTCCTTTCGACCACCATATTCACATTCAATCCATTTTTTCCATCAAACATCACTCAATTTTTGTTGCAGCCTTTCCAGCCAATCCGCTGACGTCATCACATCTCTGCACCACCAGCAAAATGGGCAAGCGTAGCTCTAGTTTCGTCGTGAGTGACAACTCCAGCGGTGACGAACGGCCCGCGAAGACATCCAAGAAGGCCAAGAAGGAGGTCAAGAAGGGATCCAGCCCAAAAAATGGTACGAACGTCGACAGCGAGGGGAACGCCTTCTGGGATGTAGGTCCCCTTTTTCTGCGATCCCTGGAGCCCTGAACTTATGTGTTCTACTCATGATTACTCATGAAACATCTGTCCAAGATACTGACAGGGTCACCATAAAGCTTTCGGGGAAACGACGCATCGTCGTCCAAGAGTTCAAAGGCAACTGGTTTGTGAACCTCAGGGAATATTACGAGGACAAGTCGGGTGAGATGAAGCCTGGAAAGAAGGTGAATGACCACAACGCCCTGTAGTCCTACAGCCAGTTTCGTACTCTGACACTAGCACAGGGAATCATGCTCTCGGTCGAGCAATACCAGACTCTTGTCGGCAATGTTCCAGCGATCACAAATGAGCTGCGCAAACATGGCGTCAAGATCGCAGGCGGCGATGTTGCCGAGGATGTTGCCGAGGATGACGCCGAGGAGGAAGACGAGGATGAGAAGCCAGCCAGGACCAAGAAAGAATCCAAGTCCAAGAAAGCCAACATTGAAGCCACCAGCGACGAGGCCGAGGACTCGGATTAGAACTCCATTGCAAAGTTATTTACAGTTGGGCCGGACTTGGACTGGGTTTTTGACTCGGCTAATTGACGCATGGCGTTCATTACGGATGTTTTTGCTTGCCCTCGAAAGGTCTGCAGGGACCATGCGTACTTTGTCTCCTAGGGCAAGATGATCTTAAAAAGTACAACTAGAAGACATCGTTCTCTTCCCTTTCGAAGTCCATCAAGCTCACCCCATGACATGACCCAAGCCAAATATCGCTCGCATCGACCTAATCTTGTGGCGTCACCCGTGCAAATGTGCAATGATACCCTTGACCAACAACGCATAAGTAGGTCTAGGTTTGGAATCGTGTCAACAAGAGGATTCTGTCTCAAGGTTCCATAACCCAAGACGGCCCCAGGCACTTTCTCAGATGGTTAATCCTGTACAGCGTGCTTGGATCATGATTTCATCGATCTGGATTATAACTGAAGACTCATTGACAGCTTCCATACATTCTAGGCTGGGCCGATGTTTCGTCTAGCGGATTACACTCGGTGCACATGATTGCGCGGCGGACCGCAAAATCCAGCCAGCTTGGTTGTCTGGCATTTGGCATCTGGCATCATCGCGAAATATCAATGGTCTGGGCAGGGTCGGGAATCTTTCAGCGAAATCACCGGGTGAGACTTTCTGGATCATCGCTTTCTTCTCGAAAAGGCATCACACTTTTAGGTAGGTGTCGAGGCCGCCCAGATGCCCAGGTGAGGACTGACTGAACGTTGGTAGTCTCTCGAGCGTAGCATCATCTTGGCGCGGCAGCAGCCCTCCGCTAGCCCGAGCCACATAACCAAGAAACGGCCAGAATCCTTCAGCAACAAAGCCCACAAAGCCCCTGCTAGTTGATATTGAAGTTATGAACATTTCATCGTGCTAAGGAAGTGCCCAGACAGCAGAATGGCTTGTCCGGGTGAATTCATGGCGTGCTGCGGGGAGTGGATATGCTCGGTGTAAAGCGCGCCGTATAGACGCGACGGCGGATCTTGGCATACCTGGGTAGCATCAGGGGTCCTGCTTATGTATAAAAGGCCGCTGTTATGGTTTGGATGAACCGCGACCGTCTTTTCCGTGATCCGAGAAGCCAACCCTTGCGTCTTTCGAGGTGATCCGATACGCCATGTTGCCTTCCCAGCTCTTGTGCCTTGCGGCGGTGTGGACCGCCACCTCGACGGCGCGGTACATTGTGCCAGGTGGACGGTGGCGTGACACAGAGGGCAATCTGGTCAACGCTCACGCGGGCAACATTGTCCACGATCCGGCCAGCGGGGAATTCTATTTGTTCGGCGAGTATAAGGTTGAGGGCCAGGTTGAGGGCGGTGGCATATCTGTCTACAGCTCCTCCGACCTCGCAACATGGACTCACCATGGGCTCGCGCTCGCCCCTATCGAGGGTGATCCGTTGCTCGGCCTGGACAAGGTCATTCAGCGGCCAAAGGTCGTCTACAGCGAGGTCACGGAAAAGTACCATATGTGGTGGCACGCCGATAACTCCACGTACGGCCTTTTGCTGCAGGGTCTGGCCCAATCCGACAACATCACCGGGCCATATGAGTTTGTCTCAGCGACCGCGCCTCTCGGCAACTGGTCTCAAGACTTTGGACTTTTCACCGACTACAAGGACGGCCGATCATACGCCCTGTACTCAAATGGCGACAGGAAGGAGGCACGGGATTGCTACATCACCTCGTACAACGACGCAGTCACCGAGCTGGACGAGGTCGTCTACCGCTTCAACAAATTCGACCTCGAGGCACCGGGCATCGTGCAGACAGACGACAGCTACTACATCCTCATGAGCCACAAGACAGGCTACCGGCCCAACGACGTGGTCGCCTTCCGCGCCGACAGCCTGGCCGGGCCGTGGAGCCAGCCCTTCAACGTCGCCCCGCCCGACACGCGCACCTACAACAGCCAGAGCGGCTTCATCCTGCGCATCAACGGGACAAAGAAGGTCACGAACCTCTACATGGGCGACCAGTGGGACAGCAACTCACTCTGGGAGAGCCGCTACATCTGGCTGCCCCTCGAGATCGACGACGAGAAAAAGTCGCTCGAGGTCGTCTGGAACGACGTGTACGACCTGGACGCCGAGACGGGCGAGTGGGAGCCCGTGGAGGGCACGCCGTACTACGCGCACGACGCCGAGGTCGCGGGCGACGCCTTCCTGCAGGAGGCCAACTTCGCGAGCGGCGGGCTCATCGCCACGGGCATCTACGGCAACGACAGCACCGTCACCTTCACGGGAATCGAGGGCACGGGGGAGCCGCAGTGGGTCTCCTTCTACTACCAGAACACCGACGACATGGGCTTCGGCAACCAGCCCGGCGGCACCCCGGACCGCATCGGCGGCACGTGGCAGCTGCGCCGCATTGCCAGCGTCGTGGTCAACGGGGACGTCGAGAACGTCGAGACGCTGTACCAGAGGGACTCGAACAAGGGCGTCATCTTGTCAACGCCGCTGCACCTGACCCTGGAAAAGGGCAGCAACAACACCATCACTGTGGGTGGGCTGTGGAATGGCTTCGATTACAAGGGTTCTGACCTTGACCGGGTCGTTGTGTACCCGCCCGAGGCGTCCAGCAACTTGACGGCGAGTGCCACGCGCCGGATCTTCTAAACATAAACTTCACCTAGCTTAATCTTCTCAGTGTCTATATATATATCTATGAAAGGGTGGGTCTTGGGTAGCTCAATCTCAAAGTATATCTTCCCTACCTCTCTCAACTCGGTCATTTTAGCACTGTAGACAACCCAAGCATCATGGACCCTAGCAGCAAGTAGTTCAACATTCGATCTAGTCCATATCTAGGTCTGTTCTAATGCCATCTCGGTGACCACGATCTGCTCACTCGAGTTTCTCGGAAGCCGCAAATCTTTGCAGTCAATCGCCAATCTCCGAGAAGTCATGCTGCGAATCCGAAGGAGGTGACAATCCCTACATAGTTCCTTGGAGGTCTCAAGCGGTCCGGACAGACTCTACAAGGTTACAAAAGCAAATGAGTCCTTGGATGTCATGCTGTCCACCTAACACCAGATTGTCAGCGTGGGACAAATTGGCCACCAGACTTTTCCTGATCATGTCAGCAGCATCATGCTACAATTTCACCCTTTGCTTTGTTAACAAGCCCGTTAAGTAATTTGGCCACAAATGGTATTGTCGCATTGAACTCGCAACTTACTAAGACGGAGTTGATCCGGCCTGGCCGCCATCGGTTCCGCGGGCAGCTCCGGCTTGGTCAGGCGAATCGGAACCGGGGCAGCCGGGCTACCCTTGCGGATGTGGAAAGCACCCAGTGGGCTATAGCTTCATTTCTATAGCGAGCCGGTCCTCCAAACATGAGCTAGCTGTTTGGTGCTGGTCCTCAAAAAGCCCCTAAATGGCATATTGTGTCTCTCATCCTGTGGGACTCAGTGCAAGACTATTTATTCAGCCATCAACTGAATCCAGTCCTCGTCGACCTCACTTTCGCTACTTGTATGACCTGACAGACAAAGTATGGCCCCTGGTACATGTTCGGGGCAAGATACAGAGCTGCAGGGAATATACGCTTTTAATTAACCTTAAATGCTTTTTGGTCGCATTTTCACCCTGAAAGGCCTCAAGGGAGGCCGTAAAGTTCCACCTCCTGACATGCTTACCTAGACATAGATATTAGATGTAATGCTTCTCGAGTCATTGCGCCGCCCTGATGGCCACCGAAGATTCACTCCTTTTTCGTATGATCTCGTCCTCCTTCCTTATCCGGAGTCTGTTGCCGTCGCCTCTGCAAGTATAAGTAGCGACGTGGGAAGACTCAACATGATCAGATCATAGGTTCATCCAGGTACCTAATTCATTTTATGGTTCTCACAAGCACAAGTCTCTTGAACACCGCCTATCTTTAAACACCATCGCCAAGATGCGTTTCACAGCTATCATTGCCCTTGCTATGGCCTCCGTCGCATTCGCAGGTCCCACAGCTCGCCAGGCCGGCACCCGTTACTCCAGCAAGGCCGAATGCCAGGCTCACTTGTCTGATGTATGCCTCCCTGTTCGCCATCGAATTTTACAGCAGCTTCGTGTTCAGCTTTCTAACTATGCTGCAGTGCCCCTCCGAGACTACGCCCAAGTGCATCGAAGCCATCATCGGAGCGTATGTTACAATCCAACAAAATCACGTTGTTCCCAGCGTATCTTGCTAACTTCCCTTGTCCAGTCGCTGGGAACTGCAGTGTCAATGAGGTGTTGCCAAGGCGTATTTGGACTAGAGCAAAGGTGCACGTGGGCCCTTGAAAGGGCTTCGTTGTGGATGACGAGAGCTTTCCCCCACTTTTCGAGGCAGACGGATATCTCTTCTGCGATAATAGGGTATTTGTTACTAGACGCAATGCAAAAATGACCTATTTTACAAGAAATGGAAGGTCATTGGAGAAGATGACACAAAGAGCAATTTGGTGAACGAAACGAGTTGGTATTTATTCTACACATGTATAATCAAGTGATATAACGCCAATTGTTGTCTACCTCAAAAGTCACATCCAAACTCCAGCCACCTGGGCATGTACATTAATCCCCTCACATCAGCATCACGCCGCCAGGCCCTGGCACAGCTTGCTCTTGGAGCAGACGGCCCTGCTGAGGAACTGGATGCTCCCGCTGCTCAGCAGCTCCAGCACCTGCAGGTTGGCCTCGAACTCGCGCGTCAGGAAGTTGCGTATCTCGATGGCGACGAGCGAGTCGAGCGGGTAGTGCGACAGGCTGCGCGTGACGTCGAGGTCGCCCTCCTCGAGCATCAGCAGCGCCGCGATCTTGTGCACCAGCCCCCTGCAGATGACGTCCTCGGCCTCGGCCGCGCCCTGCGCGAGCTTCAGCATCGCGTTGAACGACAGCGACGACGCGCCGCCGTTCGCGGCCGAGCTGCCCTCCTCGTCTTCCTTCTTCTTTATCTGCGCCTCGGCCTCCTCGCGGAGGTGCTTGAACTTGGCATCTGTGGTCCAGAAGGGCAGCCTTGTCCTGTCTGGTGGGATCCGCACGCCCGTCACGACTTGGTGGTTGCTGCCTGAGGTGCGGCCCTCGATGGCTGCGCTCAGGAGCGCGAGGACCTCTGCCTCGTACATGGTGCTTTCTGCGCCTAGGTTCCTCGCGACCTCGGCCGCTCTGTCGGCCCCGTCGCTCTCACCGCTGCCTGCCTCGGCGAGGTACCCTGCGTCTGCGACGGCTGTCAGGTCCAAGGAGACGGCGGGCAGCTTTTGTGACAGGCGATACTGGACGAAGCTGTCCAGGAAAGTGTTGGCTGCGGCGTAGGCTGCCTGGCCGCGGTTGCCAACGACGCCGGCTGTCGATGAGATGGCGACGAAGAAGTCCATCTGCGTGCCAGTTGTGGCATGATGCAGGTTCCATGCGCCTTGCACCTTGGACTCAATGACTGAAATGTAGTCGTCAAACGTCATCTTCTCGAACAGGACATCCTGCAAGCATTAATGTTAGCTGTGTTCCGTTTCTGCCAATTTGTACCTCGAAAAAGTTCGGGCTTACCTTCAGCACCATAGAGCCATGAACGATTCCTCGCACGGGAGGCAGGTCACTCATTCCGGAGCGGAACAGAGCATCGACGCTGGACTTGTCTGCCACATCACAGCGTCTCAGGAGGATATTGGCACCAGCTGTGGCTCTCAAATCATTCATGAGCTCCTTAACCTTGCCTGAGGCAGAAGCACTCCGAGACACGAGAACAATGTTCCTGGCCCCATTGGAGACCATCCACCGCGTCATGCTGCGACCTAGACCACCTGTGCCTCCGATGAGCACATATGTCGCGTCTGGGCGAAGCATGGACTTCAACGGATTCGTCCGTTGTGTTGCCTATAGTAACGGATCAGTAAGGCTCAGGTTGACTTTGGAGTTGTGAAGACTTACCAGAATGCTGCAATCAGCGTCGACTGTGATCACAGTCTTCTCTAGTTGCTGGCCGTTTTGAAGCTGTCTAAGAGTATCTTCGACTTCGGATAATGGCCTGGTCTTGACCATTGGGAGCGAGCGCAACTTGGCATTTCCCACCAGGCCAGCAACCTTGGAGACAACATTTTTAAGAACATCTGGTCTTTCGGCGGCCAGCTCAAACATGTCGAGGCTGAAGTACGACGTGTTTGACCTTGAGGCGTTATTGCGCACCGGGCTGAACGTGCTTGTCCCCTCAGTCGTCTTGCCAGTGCGGACATCCACCATGCAGCCGAAGGGAGCCACACAAGACCACAGGTCTTGAGCGACATGCATGTTGTTCCCTGAGGTACTAGTAGAGCGTCCCACAGATATGACTGCATCGACACCCTTGAGATTCTCTGAGTCTTTGCACTCATGCAGACTGGAAGACAGATTGCCCCGGCGAGACGAGAGGAAGACATGGTCTTCGGGGACACCGTACTCTCTGCTCACTAGCTGTTTCTGCTCCTCAGAGCCAACCGCCAAGTATATTTCACTTGACGAGCCGAGCAGCATTTGTGCGAGACAGACAACCGCGTGACCCATAGAAATTGCATCAGACGAGTCGTCATATTGAATCAGGATGCTCTGGCCCTCCTGCACTCGAGCCTGGGTCACCACAGCGTAGTAGGCAGTGCAGTAAGCCAGAGGCATAGCTGCGGCATCCTCAAATGACAGCGTCGCGGGTATGTGTATGGCGGTGGCTGTGGACGCGCGGGCGCGCGTTCTGTACATGCCATCGTGCTGCCGTGCTGAAATAGGGAGTGCCAAGGCGGCTATTCGCTGACCCGGCGTGAATGTTGTTGATTTCTCACCCACTCGAGTCACGATCCCGGATGCTTCGACTCCAAGCTGGTGGCCCTTGAGATTCATATCGCCTTCGATATCGGAATTGTTTGTTCCGATCGCCTTGACTTCGAACTCGATCTCGTCAGGTAGGAGAGGCTCGTTGACAGAGTCATCATCCACAAAGTGCAGACTCCCAGTCGAAGCTTTCGATAAGCCACCATAGTTCAGCTTCAGGCACCGAGCATCCTTGCCAAAACACTGAAGCTCCGGTACGCTGGGGTCCAACTTTCGCTGGACATAGCTGTTCATGGCCTCATCGTTTTCGACCCGCGGGGTGAGGATCTTCCCATTGCGGCTCACAAACTCAAGTTCGCGGCTGTCCTGAGTGGCCGAGGAAGTCTCTGAAGCCGCACCAAATACCAAACCAAGAACGGAGAGGATAGAACTGACCGTCTGAGCTTTCTCATCAGGTTCCAAGTCCAGTGTTGCAAATGGCAACAAAGTCTCCGAGCGGATAGTTCTACCAAGGCCGGTGACCATACCGGAGTTGGGCTGAGTTGCTCCGTTGGTGACCCAGAGCACGCCGTGTGGGGGCTTCGTATCGCCTGTGCCGAGTAGAGCAGTCTTCAGCTGCTGGAACTGGATCTCCGTTGGCCTTGTGAGGAAGGGCTTGTCTATCTCGTCAAGGACGATGACGATCTTGCCTTCACAGTCGACCTCGCCCAGATGGCCGGTAGATGCATGCCACGATGTTGCCTGGTAGAGGGATTCAGCCAACGTCTTTGCCAGACCATGTTGGTAGGTGGAGGTTCCGTGAATGAGAGCGACCTCCGGCTCGAGTTTGGCCAAGAATGATGTGGAAGGGTCTTGGAGCTCCACAGGCTCCCACTCGATCTTGTAACAAAGCTCTCGAGGTGCCGCAGCGGCAGTGCTGTCGTCTTGTACCTCGCCACCAGACACAGGCGACACTTTGAGGTCAGTGACCTGTATCAAAGACGCGAAGCTCGAGGTTTGGCCGTCGTCTTGAACGGAGGACGCTGATGCAGTAATAGAAGCCTTGCTCGGCCGAGGTTGCTCTCCCAGGCTTAGTGCTGGAAACGCTGCCTTGCAAAACGCCCGCAGCGTTGTTCCGGAATCCTTAGCCAGTGCAACGAGATCATTCGAGATTTTCAGTCCGCCGATGGACGACGGAAGGTAAACAGTAGCATCAACTCCACTACCCGCACCATTTGCTAGAGCAATTGGCCAATACGTTTGAACAAGAGCTTCGAGCAGGTTGGGCTGGATTACCTCGCAGGACACGTGCTCGCTCGGCATCTCGTGTGCGACATCGATGACTGCGACATCCGCAATGGCACATTGTGCTGATGCGCGGGAGTTCTTGATGCCCTGGAAAGACGGGCCATAAGATACGCCGAGATCTGAAAGCTGGGTGTACATCTGCTCGCCAGCGAACGAGGCAAAGTTGTTGTCTTTCTCGAGTCCGTCTCTCACCTCACGTCTCAATGTTGATGAAGCGGAGTGGTTTGTACCCTCCACTTTGCTTTGTGTGGAGGAACCAAGCTGCGCGGCAGCCAAACCAACGCAGTGCTTGGTCCAGCCGGCGTCCTGCACCCAGGAGCAAATCTGAAAGTCCATCCAAGATTCGGGATCCCGGTGATCGGTTGGTCTGAGAGAAATAGTCATTTCCACGTCTGAGTCACCGCTGGAAAACACCAGAGGCTTGAGGACCTCGAGATCCTTCAGTTCAAACTCGGCGACTTGGTCCCGGATATCTTTCTTCTCGCACCAGGCTGCCAGGGCTTCGAGAGCCATGGCCGCATAGCCGGAGATGGGGAAAATCGTCACCGACTGGATCTCGTGGTGACGCAGCCATGGGAGGTCATCCAGGCGGATGATGTTCCTCCATGTCGGCTCAAGGTCGTTGGAGTAGATGGCCTCAAGACCGATCAGATCGTTCTTGGCTGAGGACCCACGGTGCCTGTGCAATTGTGCGAGACGTGGCTCGTGCCAGAACTTGTGCTGGTGATTGAACGGGTACGTTGGAAGATCCGTCAGCAGAGACGGGAGCTTTCCGTTAGTACCGTAGTGGTAATGGCTCGGGAAATTAATGGCCTCCATGTTCACAAACGCACCGCGCATGAACAGGTTCCCTGCCAGGTCTAGGGATGTCTGCAGAGCATTCTTCCCTCTTGACAGTGCCGAGCCGTAAGGAAGCTTGGAGAAGTCCCGACTGGGACTTGTGCCGCTGTCTCCGTTGGTCGATGTAGCCGTGGCCTTGAGGATTTGCTTGATGGGCCCTTGCAAGGCGGCGTGTGGACCCAGCTCCACAAGCATGTCCAGGTCTGCCTCTTTCACCATCTGGTCCAGTGCTTCCGAGAAGCGGACCGGGTTTGTGAGATTGCGAACCCAGTACTCCGCATGAGCGCACTCCAGACCGTCGACCCTGTGACCGTGGAGGGAAGAGAAGAACTGTGCAGGCTCGGTGACGTTGTTCTGGGAGCCCTGTTCCATCTGCCGGACAATGGACTCGCGGTATTCGTCGGCGATCATGTTCATGTGATGACAGTGATATGCCGTATCGACCTGCAGCCGTCGGCAGAACATGTCTGGTTTTTGGGACTTGAGCTGCTCTTCGAGCGCCGTCAGTGCGATAGAGTCGCCCGAGATGGTGAGACTCGAAGGACTATTGTAGCAAGCTACTGAGACCTTGCCCTCAACGTTCATGCTGTTTGTGACGTCGTCGATGAGTGGCTGTATCTCGGCAGGAGTGCCTCCCACTGCCATCATGGCTCCATTGAGGCCCGAGTGTCTCTTTTTCAAGACAGGCACTAGACGACCTCGATGGTAGGCCACGGCCATGGCGGACTCGAACGAGAGGAGACCTGCCGCGTAGGCAGCGCCGATCTCACCGCTCGAGTGTCCGACGACAGCAACGGGCTCAATATCCCACGACTTTAACAGGTCGACCAGAGCAAGTTGCACTGCTGTGCACGAAGGCTGACTGATGTGTGCCTCGCCGACCTTTGTGTTCTTCGCATCTTTCTCCAAGAGCTCTTGGCTGAGAGACCAATCCGCCCCGAGCTGGCGCAGGCACTCGCTCGAGCGATCTATAGCGGCGGCATAGATAGGGTATTGGTGGTAGAGCTCTCGACCCATAGCGTGCCATTGTGCGCCTTGCCCGGTAAAGATGAAGCCTAGTCTGGGCTTCTCTGCGGACTGCTTGCACGGGATGATCTTGTCGCTGTTGATGCTTTCTATCAAGTCGAATGAGCTATCGGTAGCGATAGCAGCTCGCCACTGGAGTAATGAGCGCCTTTGGCCAAGGGTGTACGCGAAGTTTTCCATCAAGTCTTTCTGGAAGATTTCTGGTCTTTGTTCCAAGTACACGACCATTTTCTTCATGACTGCCAGCAGCGAAGCCTTGTCATTCGCTGACATGACGAACAGTTTAGTGTTGCTGTCTGATTTGGCCTCTTGCACCTTCGTCGACCGCGCGCTCGTGAAGAGGCGCAGCATCGAGGTGCTTTGTTGTTGTGGAGCTGCTTGAGTGGGCTTAGCAGGTTGAGGCTTTTGGATTGAAGGAGCCTTGCCCAAGACGACGTGGGCATTGGTGCCGCCAAAACCAAAATTGTTGACACTGATGTACTTCTTCGACTTGGGCCATGGTTGTTGGCGCTTCAGAACCTTGAGGTTCCATTCCTTCCACGGGATCTTCTCGTTTGGTTCCTTAAAGTCATGGTTGGGGAGCAGGAAGCCTCTCTCAAGCATCATTACGGCTTTGATGACGGCAGCTATGCCGGATGCAGCCTCCAAGTGGCCAATATTGGACTTTATGGACCCAATATATAGGGGGTCTCGGGCCGTCCTGCCCTGGCCAAGGGCATTGTGAATAGCGGTTGCTTCAATAGGATCACCAACTTTGGTGCCGGTGCCCTAAATGAGAGGATTAGTACCTCTTCGATTATAACGATCTACCAGCGTCTAAGACACCTCATCTCGACGCATACGTGTGGGATGTGAGGGTTCAGACGCCAGACTTGGGTTCAAGATGGGTTACTAGAGGAACACTTACATGACACTCAACGAAACCACAGTCTGCTGGCGAGATGCCAGCATCTCTGTAAACCTTGTTGATCAGACGCTCTGTGAATTATGAATTAGCACCAGACTATTTTGGCGTTCTTATTTGGGGTTGACTCCGTACCTTGGGCAGTACCGTTAGGCATGGTGATCCCTGGCGTCTTGCCATCCTGGTTAATCCCGGAACCGTGGATGACAGCTCTGATAACATCGTTGTTCCTCAGAGCCTCGTCCAAAGGTTTCAAGACGATAACACCACAGCCCTCGCCTCTGCCAAAACCAGTGCCCCGGCCATCAAATGCGATGGACCGGCCGGAGTCAGAGAGTAACCGGGAAGAAGAGAATGAAGCCCAGAACTCCGGCAGCATGTTGAGATGACAGCTCCCGACGATGGCGTGGGTGGACTCCCCAGCTCGCATACTTTGGCACGCGAGGTGCAGCGCGACAAGACTTGCTGAGCATGCCGTGTCGGCTGTGAAGCTGGGGCCACGCAGGTCAAAGAAGTGCGAGATCCTGTTGGACTGCATTGCCGCGGCACAACCCGTCGCTTGGTGCATGGGCATGGAGTCGATGTCTCGAGCCAACTGATGCTCATACTCGGACAAGCTGCCACCAACGAAAACACCCACATCTTTGCCCACGATGGAGTGCTTTGGGATCCCTCCATTCTCCAGCGCCTCAAAGGTGCATTCGAGGAGTAGGCGTTGCTGCGGATCCATTGACACGGCCTCCTTCTCGGTCAACCCAAAGAAGGGTGCATCCATTGATTTGAGGTCAACATGGGTCAGGAAGTTTCCTCCCTGGGCATGATACGAGCCCATCTTGCCTGCGTTGGGGTGATAGTAGGCATCGTGGCTGAACCTGTCCTTGGGTACGGGGCCAAAGCCTGTTCTGGCGCGGGAGCACAGCTCCCAGAACTCTGCAGGACTTGAGACATTTCCGGGCAGGCGGCAGGCTAGACCCACGATGGCGATTGGCATGGGCTGTTGTGGAGGTGTTGGTTCGTGATGTGTGCCGTTTAATCCGTTGGTGTGCCCATGTGCAGATCCATTTTCGGTGTGATGCCGCCAAGATTGGCCACCAAAGGGATAGTCCCCCGGACTGCAGAAGTCAGATGGAGGAGTGACCATGATAGGACTGTCGGTGGTAGGTGAAGAGTCCGTGGTCGAACAAGAATTGACAACAGCGGGCGCCATGTTAAGCTCGCAATTACCGTATTACTCGACGCAGAACCAGCATTGTCTAAATGTATAAGAATAAACGGGGAGGTGATGGCAAGATTGCAGATAGAGAAGAAATGCCGATGAATGAGAGTCCTCAGATATGAGATATGAGCGTATAGTCGATGAGCAAAAGTTAGCCTTGCTTCGCCCGTGGTTCACCCGTCGACATCGGTCGGTCTATCGAGTCTTGGCAGGAGATTTGCAAGACAGAAGGTTTGACCTAAGGAGGCTCGGGAGAGTATCAAATTGGGATCCACTCCTTCTCGCCACTGCCACTGGCAACGTTCCCGCCAATACACGGCCTCAGATCCCGTTTCCTGTGTCCTTCTTCCCATGTTTCCTGATGTTCTAGAGTACGGTCTATATTAGGGGCCTCGCGCTAGTCCCAACCCGGAAGTCGAAGCGTCCGTTTGAATCGAGGAGCCAGCGTCTGTGTGTATCGAACACTGTGGCGTCCATGCAGCGATCCCTTAGATCCCGGATGTGTACCTTGGTGTTAGGCTGTTTGGCGGGGATAACGTTTACATGACACGGTGATTGTCACCTTTCATCTTGTCGTGGTCTGACGCGCAAACAGTCAAGCGATCATCCCAACTAATGCCAAGGAGTTTCGATTGGTGTTGTGTGGTATTCAGCCACGGGCCGGGCGCGGCCCAACCTAGAAACACCGGGGCTGTGCTAAGCCGGGGGGCGGGTTCAGGGGCATCAATGTAAAATCGGCCTAGAAGAATGGTTTGGACATGAGATTTGTCGCTCAGATGAATTGTCTCGGGGGATGCAGCACCAGTGTTGCATTGTTGCACAAGCCGAATGCGATTGCCTGTGATACTTGCTCTGTCCAATGGATTGATTGGACTGGTGTCTTCGGGTGAGATTCTGAGATGTCAGTTCTATAGTATGCTTAATTTCGGATGGTGGAGAAATTGATCCCAAGGCACACAAGACCCCACGGATGCCTTGTTGTTCTCACAGCCGCGCTCGACGGTGGACATTCATAGAAGGGCGTGATTCCCTCACCTCCTCAGCTTTTTGACTTCGTGATTAAACTCCAAAGCGCATCAGATTTGCTTTCATAGTACCATCAACACAGCGCTGGCGCCGACCATAGACTTTGCAGCATTTTCATCACTCAAGACATCCGCTCCTTCAATAGATCCAAGATGAGGTTCCTCTGTCTGCCCGGCGCATACGGCAGCGCCGATGTAAGTCCACTGCACCCAGATAGGGGCCAAAAGGGTCTTGCGCTAACTCCAATTCTAGAAATTCCAAGTTCAACTAGGTATGAGCGTGCCACTGCATCCATTTGGAGACATCACCCTCTAACAAGAGGTTTTCTTCCCCGATTAGCTCCCTTCCTGAAAGAACTCACCGATGATGGCACTGCATCCTTTTACTTCTGCCACGGCCCATGCAAGGCGGTCCCACCCCCCGGCTTTGAAGACTATTTCGGCCACCCACCATACTACAGATTCATCGAACCTGATGAGAAGCCGGACGCGCCTCGGATCATTAAGAAGGCCAAGAAAGACGATGTCCTCTCCCGTATCCGCGAATTCCCATCCTGGTGCGAGACTCCCGAGGACACCATGCGCGAGCTGATGCGAGAGGGTCTTGCGACATCTCACAAGAGCACCGACCGCGCGATCAAGTACCTCACAGAAGTCATGGCGAAACACGGCCCATTTGACGGCATCATCGGGTACTCAGAAGGTGCGACTGTCGCTGCGACTATGCTTCTGCACGAACAAAGACTATTCCGGAAAGTTGGAATCGAGCCCATGTTCAAGTACGCGATTTTCTTCGCAGGTTGGCCACCAGTTGATCCGATCCACCATCACCTGGTTTTATCGGACGAGAATGATGACAGGATAGACATTCCAACCTTGCATATTGGTAAGTTCCCATTCATCCCCGTCAGAAAATTAATTCACCTGATATCAACTAACAACTTGTGAAGTGGGCTCTCTGGACCCATACATTGACGGTTCTATGGCCCTGTACAATGTCTGTGACACCGACACTGCGTATCTCTTCGATCATGCCAAAGGCCACACGCTCCCCCGTGACAGGGAGACAAACCGGGAGATCGGGGACATTGTGCGAGAGGCTATCGAGGAAATGAGGGATGGTGGCATCCTACCATAACCAGTCGCATGTTTGCCCTCTTTGGGAATGTAGATAATAATCAGATATGCGCCATCATGTACTGTACATATTACATATATTACATGCAGGAATTATATTAATTATGGCATCAATGACTATATCCATGAGGCTGAGACACATGATTCTGCGCCAGGGCACGTGTGAAGGTACTACTCTGGGGTAATGTGGCTGCAAAAAAGCATATCTGTGTTACCCTGTTGTCTCGTGCGAAATGTCGCGATTCGTGTTGCAGCGGGTGGAGTCTGGTGCCCTGGAAATCAAAACAGCTTTCCTCAAACGGATGGGAGCCGGGGTTGTGATTGGTCGAACTTTATCTTCGGGAGTGGAGATCAATATAGCCATCCAGGCGATCAACTCTAATTCAACATCCTTATTTGTGCAAAATGCGGGCTGTAGCCCTGCTGCCGAGATCTATGCCTGCAATATCACGTTAGACGTTGCTTACTGCAATGAAGTCTGGAAGCCTATCGCATTCCAAATCACGCTCTTCACCCCCGGCACGCAATATCTGGGGCTGAATGTACTCCTTTTGTTTTACCCAATATCCACAAGGTGGCTCAGCGTGTCAAATGAGCAGCGCCCTGTACCTGCATGACTAAAGGAGAAGTCTGCCTGTCCAAACTGAAGACTAATTCAATACGATTACGATTTTGAAGTACCGAGACCGAGGCTGGCTGGCAGAACGCCTAAGGATTCAAAGTCCGTTCGCCGCGTTTCATCACTGGCACCCGAGTTCAGGCCCTCCCTTCCCCCACAGCACGCTACCGGCTAAGAAAGGGGGCCGCAAAAGAAAAACAAATCACGAAACAAACAGCCATCACCCCTAGCGCTTCCCCTTGGTGATCCACCTAGCCATCTGGCATGGTTTCGGATGCGTCTCCGGGATGAGGGACAAACATTAGACGATCGCTATGGCACCTGTCATTAACAGATATGCCACCGCAGCTTATCACATGTCGGCGCGTGTGCGCCCAATCCTGCCTCGCCAGGTCCGAGTCTGCCTCGCACACCAAAACGGGCTGCGCCGTGTCCCGGTTTCGAGGCTGCTCAGCACAGGCTGCCCTGTTTGCCACGACCCCAAGTGCCGGCCCGTTCTGATTATCCTGCAATCGCACGAACCGAGAACTTGTCACCACAGCCGAACTGTTGACAATCCGGAAACGTCTGATGTGATTCGTGCTGAGATTAGCCGCGTTGTGAACTGAAGCCATCATGACTTCCAACGCATCCGCAGCGCCGGCCGCAGCGCCGGCAGAGGCACGCGTTTTTGGCTTCACTATCCAGCAGAAGCACATGACAGCCGCTTTCAATTTTGCAGTAGGTTTGGACTGGAATTCACACAAATAATCGTTTTAACCCCGCTGACAGTAACAGAGGATCTTCTCGTATGCGACAAAATGGGACAAATTCGTGTTGCTGTTGTCGATGGCGGCAGCAGCAGTGTCGGGGCTGTCGATGCCGTTGCTCTTCCTGCTTTTCGGTATGTCAGGAACGATGTCCGCTCAAACTTGACCATTTGGCTTCACGGCTTGACCTTTCGCTGACGTCGATTGATCTAGGCAAACTGACTGAGGAGTTTACTGGCTTCTTCCGGCAGGGCGCCGACGAGACGGAGGCAGTCTTCACAAGTACAGTCAACAAATATGTGTGGGTGTCCCTCCTGAGCCCTTTATTGCCTCTCTAGAGTCAATGCAGCTTATACATTTGAATCAGTCTGTATATAGTCTACATTTTCATTGCCAAGGTGTGCCTCTTGTACATCGCAAATGTAAGTCCTCCCCCGAACTGCATGATCGGCACATGAACATCATGACTGACGTCCTCGGCAAAGCTTGGTCTCCGGACAACGAGTCTGCGCATCTCGTCAGCTATTAGGCTAGCTTATCTCAATGCACTTTTTCACCTGCCAATATCGACGCTAGATATGATTCCCCCGGGGCAAACGGCCGCCATCGTCACCATGACAGCCAACTCCCTGCAGGCTGGCATCTCCGAGAAGCTGGGGCACCTCTGCTCCAGTCTATCTGTTGTGGCAATCGGGGTGATACTGTCACTCGTCTTTGACTGGGCACTAACCATAGTCGTCGGCTTGGGCTTGGTGCTTGTGGTATTCGTGTACACGTTTGCTACTGGTGCCGTGGCAACGAAGATGGCTGACATACAAAACAATGACATCCAGTCTGCTTCCGTCGCCACGGATGCCTTGACGTCGATGAAGATGTTGGCGGCCTGTGGAGCAGAGTCGAAAATGTTGGACAGGTATTCAGAAGTCGTCGACAAAACTCGGCGGATCGGTGCTCAGATGGCATGTTTGTTGGGCGTGCAGCATGGACTCAGTGAGTAACCCAAGTTTTTATCTTTGGCGAAATACACAACAGCTAACAGGAGATACTTGCAGTCTATCTAATTATCAATATGTAAGACCATTTTCGAAACTCTCCAGTCATATTTCTATCTTTCACTGAGTGAGGGTATCGCTAACTAACCTACGTTCTGATACAGCACATTTGCCTTCTCCTTTTGGGTGGCTCTTCAAATGTATCAGTACCAACTTCTAGGCTCAAGCGGCCCACAATCAGTGATAGTGTGAGTCAAAATTCTCCCAATGAAACGAGGCCATTGCCATTTTGGCTAATTAGTACCATCAAGTGTCCTTCTCTGCGTGATGACCATCGCCTCCTCAGTGGGTCAAATCACAGGTCCCTTGACCGCTGCCTCGCAAGCTGCAGAAGCATGCGCGATCTTCCACACCATCATAGACGCTCCCAAGACTACATACGGCACAGAAGTGATTGGAGATGCCGGTTCTGAGGACCTTGTCCTCCACAATGTCCATTTCACTTATGCTTCCAGACCCGATGTCAAGATCTTGGATGACCTGTGCCTTCGCTTTCCCGCGGGAAAAGTGACAGCCATTGTGGGTCCGTCCGGCTCTGGAAAGAGCACCATCGTTGGAATTCTACAAAGATGGTACGAGTTCAACGGGGATCCAGTCACTAATCCTATGGTAAGCCTCTTCCTCCAAACCCGACTTATTGTTGAGGTCTCGGTTCCCATCTGGCACACTAATATTGTACAAGGTCCTGTGGTTCCGGCATGGAATTGTCGCCATCGGTGACCGGCTACTATCTCAGCTCGATGTAAAGTGGTGGCGTAACCAGATCGGCCTCGTGCAACAAGACAACATCCTCTTCAACACATCAATTTACAAGAATGTTGAGTATGGTCTGATCGGGACTCAATGGGAAGATTCAAGTGACCATAAGAAAGCCATGATGATCCGAGCTGCCTGCCAGGATGCTTTCGCGGACGAATTCATCTCACGACTTCCAGAGGTATGATCCGTTCCCTAATTAAGTTGCGCATCAATTGCTTACCACAGGATCACAGGGCTACGATACCATGGTCGGACAATCTGGCCTCAAACTAAGTGGCGGCCAGCGCCAACGCATCGCGATTGCCCGCGCAATCGTGAAACAGCCCAAGATCCTGATCCTGGACGAGGCAACATCGGCAATCGATGTCCACAGCGAACAGATAGTACAGGCAGCGCTGGATCGCGCGAGCCGGGGCCGCACAACAATAGTGATTGCACACCGTCTGGGGACGATCCAAAAAGCTGACAACATCGTCGTCCTGCGCGGCGGCCGTGTTATCCAACAGGGGAACCATCAAGAACTTATGAGTCAGGTTGGGGAGCCGTATCACGTACTCGCTACAACTCAGTCTGTCTACACAGGGGACGCGGTGCCAGACGAAAAGGTTTTGACAAAAGCCGCGAGTCCACTTCTAGAGCAGCTTGATGATGTTGCTGATGCAAGCTATTTCGAGGAGAAGCCCGCGGAACGAAGACCTGGATTCAAACACGAGCTGGAGAGCGACCACGGGGATGACTTTAGCGACGACGGCGGCTCTGCCGCCACTCTCCTCGGTGATGCAGACATCGAAGAAGGATCACGCCCAATCGTGATCAAGAAGCCCGAGGATAGCCGGCTCGGCAGCGTTGGCACTCTGCTGTATGAACAGCGATCCAGATGGATACCGTACACGCTGGTTGCACTAGCTGCAGTTGGCGCAGGCTGTAGGTCGCAGTGTGCACCCATTCCTTGACGTCAACCTGGCCCAATATACGATCAGTACTGACCTCATCGTACATCACAGCAAGTACGCCGTTTCAAGCTTATCTCTTCGCCAAATTGATATCTCTATTTTCATTATGGGGATATAGCTTATCAACCCTCACTAATTACTGGTGTGCCATCTTCGTATATCTCGCTGCTGCTGCCGGTTTGAGCCACCTTGTACTCGTCTGGTCAACCACCTCGGTTGGTTTTGTAAGTATCCCTTTCTTAAATGATCCCGATTTCGAGATCATATCTTCATGCGAAAGTTACCACTTTTGACAACCATTTCATTACTGACTGACATCTTTCATAGGCAATTACCCGTGCATATCGCAAGGAGTATTTCGGCAACATCCTCAGCAAGCCAATGTCATTCTTTGACGACAGCCAAGAGAACTCGATAGGAGCCCTCGTAGGCCGTCTCGCCGCAGACCCATTCCAGCTCCAACAACTACTAGGAGCGAACATGGCAGCCATGCTCGTCTCATTCATCAACGTGCTAGGCTGCGTGGCCATATCCCTCGCCTTCGGATGGAAGCTGGCGCTCGCGGCCTTCGGCACTTCGATGCCCGTCATTATCTTCGCCACTGTCTACCGCATCCGCCACGAGCGTAAGCTGGACGCGATGGGCGCCGTCGTGTTCGCGGAGAGTGCCGCGTTCGCGGCTGAGAGCATAGCGGCCATGCGCACCGTCTCCAGCTTGACTATGGAGGCGAGCGTGTGCAAGCGCTATGATGACGTCCTGCGGAAGCATGTCAAGGATGCTTTCCGCGAGGGTGTCTTGTCGATATGGCTGTTCTCGTTCAGCGACAGCATCGCGCTACTTTGTATGGCGTTCGTGCTGTGGTTGGGGACGCGCCTCTTGGCCACACACGAGTACACCCCGTTCCAATACATCCTTGTGTATAATGCCGTGGTACAAGGTGCTCTAGCGACCGGGGCATGGCTGAGTTTTGGACCAAATGTTGCCGCGGCGACGGCCGCAGCCGACCGTGTACTGGCAGCCCGAGAAGACCATGACGATGATGAATTCCCCACTTTCGAAGGGACGAACGATGACTATGGCGAGGAGTCGGAGAAAGGAATCGCACTCGACTTCAAAAACGTCTGGTTCAGCTACCCAACGAGACCAGACGTCCCCGTACTGAAGGGGCTGGATCTTCAGGTCAAAAAAGGCGATGTAGCTGCAATCGTGGGATCCTCGGGATCGGGTAAGACCACAGTCATCTCGCTCATTGAGCGGTTCTACCGGGCCCAGTCCGGGGACGTCCGCTACAACGGGAGATCTATTGACAACCTCGACCTGGCACCCTACCGCTCGAATCTATCGCTTGTAGCGCAGGAGCCTTGCCTTTTCAGCGGATCTGTTCGCGAGAACATAATGTTTGGGGTCAACCAGCAGGACATCAACCAGGAGCACGAGATGGCTGATGAGGAGCGCGTGCACATGGCGGCGCGCGCCGCTGGGATACACGATTTCGTGGCATCGCTGCCCGAGGGCTACGAGACTGACATAGGAACCGCAGGGGTGGCACTGTCGGGGGGACAGAAGCAACGCATCTCCATCGCACGTGCTCTAATCCGCAATCCCAGTGTGCTGCTCCTGGACGAGGCGACCAGCAGCCTCGATAGCGAGACGGAACGGAAGATCCAGGAGGTATTTGATGCTGAGCGGGGTAAGAGGACTGTACTCATGGTAGCTCACCGGCTGGCCACTGTTCAAAACGCGGATGTCATTTTCGTGATGAGGGACGGCATCGTGGCGGAGAAGGGAAACCATGCGAGCCTGCTCGGCAAACGTGGGCTATACTATCAGATGGTGAGTCTGTTCCTTCACACGGGAAATGCCTTTTTGATATGCGTGCTAACCATTGAGTAGTGTCAATCACAGGCTTTAGACAAGTAGATTGTAATTATGATTCAAATACAGGTTGGCTCTAATTGGCAAAGACGACGTGGCTCACCATGCATTTCGTGATGGCTGCACAACAATCTTCAGTGTTTCCTGAATGAGTCCGTGACGATGGGTGAAATAGCCCTTAGCGTTTGATTTTCCGTTGCCCTTATAATTCCAGTTTCGCAGCCTTGTTTATCAACAACAAGTCGCCTATAATCTTCCATCTACGAATACGCTCCGCTAGGTATTACCGCAATAGGGTCTGGCCACAGCCGTTGGGTTGTAGTGGGCAAACTTATTTCAGGGACATGAAATAATGATTGGATGACTCGCCATCCCGAGGACCATTTAGTGAGTTGTAGAGACAAGTTTCCTGCGTCTAGAGCTTCTTGGATTTCCGAAATACAACGGCCAGGTGAAGCTCGGGATGAGGAGCACGGAGACGTCGATGCACTTCCGTGATCACGATAGCCGCACAGGATGCAGCCACCCAAACCTGGGGAAGATGATCACTGTTGGGGTTCCCCAACTTTATCACTGGTTAGCTTTTCGTCGACGAACAGCCTCGTTGTGAAAGTATCACCTGTGGTTTCTTCATTCCTAGAAGACTTGGCCCTCTCCTTGTCGAGCAAGTCCAGCAAGACCTCGACGTGGGTCACCGACCTGTCTATCATCTCCTCGGCGCGTTCAAGTCTCTCCGTCAAGCGCTGGCATTCTGCCGTCAGATCTCTGATCCTTGCTTCATTGAACTGTGAATTATATAGCCGACGTCTCAGAACCTTCATCTCCTCCAAAGGCAGCATGATTTCGTTATCCGAAAGCATCCTTGCAGTCGCGTGTTGCTCATCTTCGTGAAAGTCGGCGGGGTCATACCAGGGCCCCCAGAAATAGTCGGACCGAGGCTTCAAATTCTTAGCTTGAATATTTGTTTGACTGCTGGTTGGCTGTGTGTCGCCCTTCGGCGTGTCACGCACGGTCGTGGGGGAATGGTCTAATCGACGCAGCTTCCATGGAAGCGGCGATTTAATCCGCAGTAATTGATCCATAGTAAATTTCATTTGTTCCACAGTCCTTTAATGCGCGTAGATAAGGAACGAGGCGCAGTGTTGTTGGTTGCTGGAAGTTGGTATGGGCGTGAAGTGAGCTGAAGTTTGAAGCACTTTCGAAGTTGGAACTCCGAAGGGTTGGCAGGATTTTGAAGCCCCAGACAGTTCGTTCGTACACCAAGACAAAATGATTTTCAAGTTATTATCTGCTAAAAGGTCCAACAGTTTCTATGTATTTTCTAGCAATTTGTTTTTGCTGCCTAGCGGTGGTGACTAGTTAGCCTTAGTGTGATGCACTTGAAGACTACGTATAGAAACCGAAGACGCTAATTCGACAAGCTTGGCTCCAGAGGCGTTTTTCAAAGTAGTTAGATGTTGTTACTTAGTCGGGTAGAACGAATTATTCGGGTGCAAGGCTTGAGGCTACGACTTGGCTACTCCCTCGCAGGGCCGCGAATTGCAGCTACAAGGGCTAGTCTCCACGCTGTCAAAGTCCGTCAAAGTTCTGGCCGCCTTCTAGGGGGTTCTATGATACGGAAATATTTTATGATTGAGTGAGCATAACGCATCGTCGAGGTCGGCGACAATGTTCGTTGATTAGCGACTTTACATTCTCCTCCACATAGCCGAAGCCATCCGCGGTTGAATGGGATATGCGAGCCGGGTTCGATTCGCGATTCGGGACCAATATTGATGAGCGAATGCCGAATTAGAGGCAAAGGAAAAAATGGAGACCGTTCGGCATAGAGACCACCGGAAGAGGCGGATCCAAACCTCCACTTGCTATCGACCCACCGCGACGCGATGCAGATCTATTCGTCATTTTGACGATAAACGTCCTCATAGTTGTTTATGATAACAATGACATCCGCTGAGAACAATTCCAGTCAAGAAAAATCTAATGGCACCCCCAGATGACTTTCTATGTGATCGATCTATTTATGTAGTCCTCGACGCTCGCGGTATGGATGGTGAATCCCGTCCCAGTCAAAACCGTGGAGATGAAGCTTCTTACAGATCATTCGCTAGACTTCTGAAATTAAGCGCGAGCGCGAGTGCCTCATCCATAAGTTGATCTAACAGCGATCCCAGTTGAGCCTCGCATGCCTCTTTGGTGCGCTTGCGTCATAACCGCCAGCATACATCATAGGACGACGATGGACAAGCAGGAAATATGGGCCAAGGCTCACCTACGGACTTCTTTACTAAATAGAAAGCTGAATCCGCAATTCTGGCAGTGTTTGACCGCATCAAGACCTCTGTAGCGTCAACGCATGTTTCCTTTGGGCTCGCTCTCCCGCCATGGACTCAGTTAACACGTTCCCGCCTCCAGAACTAGCACGCCTCGTCTCGCAAGCGGGCGTTGCCAAATCCCGATTGAGCTACCCAGAAATTGCCATCAAGACCTTCATGGGCGGCGTTTTCATCTCGTTTGGGGCCCTCACAGATCTCGTCATCGCATCCGGATGCCCTAGTCTCCGAGAATCCAACCCAGCTCTCGTAACGATGATCGCCGGCTTTACGTTCCCGCTGGGCCTCGTTCTGATAATGCTCACGAACATGGAGCTTGTCACCAGCAACATGTTCGTGATGCCCTTTACCTGGTTCCAGAGGAAGATCACGCTCTTCGACTTGATGAAGAACTGGGTCCTCGGCTACATCGGCAACCTTGGGGGTGCCCTCTTCGTCGCAGGTTTCCTGGCCTGGTGGACCAACACCCTGAGCTCCGACGCGGAATCAGCATACGCCGTCACACAGGCGGAGGGGAGAGTCAATGTCCAGTGGAGCGCCAACTTCCTTAGGGGCATCGGGTGCAACTGGTTCGTTGCGCTGGCTCTGTTTCTCTCCCTCGGTAGCGTCGAGTTCGTCAGCAAGATATACTGCATATGGATTCCGATCTGGGCATTCGTCATCCTGGGCTATCAACACAGCATCGCCAACTTTTTCCAAGTGCCTCTTGGCATGTTCTACGGGACGAACTTCGGCGTCGGCAAGTTCATATACCAGAGCACTATACCCGTCACCTTGGGAAATATCGTCGGTGGAACGATATTCGGGGCTATGGTGTTTTGGTATCTGTATGGAAGACACGAGTCCCACGAAAAGGAAAAGTCGTTGGATTCTGACAGGGAGGATGACCACGCTGCGAAGGAGATGGAAGCGGGTACCGTCCTCGGTGGAGGTCATGCCAGGAATGGAAGTGCGTACAGAGGGCCTTATGATCGAAATAACATGGCAGGTGCTGTTTGAGATTATGGGACTGGCTATGCAGCATACGAAATGTTACCATGATGACACTATTCATAGATTTTTCGTGTAAGACGTAGGCTACATATATGAGCTAGTCTTCAAGTGGATTTCGACCTTGTTTCCTGATAAGATTAGAGCTGAGCTTCAGAACTGTGTGCGATGATCACCGAACCCGCTGACGGCTCCGATAAGAATGATCTCATGAGATGGTATCGATCCCTTACTTTAAGAGAGCGGAGATTCGCACGTATAAAAACGGAGGGTACACGGGTACATGTAAGCCCCCAGTGCACGCATAACGCTAACCACCCAAATTAGTATGTACACCATTAATTTAACCTTACTGCCGTCATTGCTGGTTGTCCTTATCACTGCTACGCCAAATGTTCCTATCGCTACACTCGCCGTAGCGTAAATTACTTAAATTTGTGGTGTTTTGGGACCTATCTCTGCTTGTTGCCGCCGCTGCCGCCGCTAATAAGGTCCCTACTAGTGCGCTTTAAGATTAGAGTAATTAGGCAGCTGCGCTATTGCTGTAATGCTGAAAATTTGATATCTGAGCGATTAGATGTTCTTTTTAAGGCTGTATTGATTGATCCCGACGAAAAGTTAAGTGATGTAGCGATTTGTTGATTAAGGGTTGTTGTTTGTAAGTTGGCGATGATGGAGGCGTTGCAGGGCGTTGAGTGCTGTAGCTGTAAAAAGCACTAATAGGTGGTGAGGTGAGGTTGTAAGTGGGTTAAATGGAGGGCTCTGATTGGCTGTAGCTGCCCCGTATGTGAACCCTCCGTTTTTGTACGTGCGAATCTCCGCTCTCTACTTTAAATGATCAGAAATTTATACCCGCGTGCCTCCCAAAGGCCCAGCCTAGCGCTGTGCCTGTCTCCAGAGAGGTTTTATTTAGACTTTCAGCCCCTCATCTCGCCGCCACTGCCGCTGAAGCTACGTGGCTAGAGTGGGGCATCAGATGAGCGGGCCACGGAGGCCATCTCCGACGGCGACAGCTAGTAACTCACATAACAAAACGTAAATAGCCTCGCATTCCCTCACAATAATTTTTCTTCCAAGTCATCCTGGAAGGTCTTATCAGCAAGCCGAAATCATGGGCATTCCCACAGAACTAGTCGGCAGTCTTCCCCGACCGGAGGCGTTGCAACAGGCCTACGCGGACTACGACGCTGGTAAAATCTCAAAATATCAAATGGAGAGTGCCCAGGATGCGGCGGCTCAAGACTCGATCGATCGCCTGAAACAGACCGGTGAGACCTTTGTCAGCGATGGTGAACAACGGGCAAGCTCCTTCGCAACTTATCCTATCACAGATACGTTGAACGGAACGGGTCTTGCTGAAGGTCAGCAACATGCTCACACTACTCGCATACGATGATGAAGAACGTTTCAGCTGAAGGTCGCTAGGACTTGCTGCCGATGGCCAATTCTTCGCTTACTTCGACGACGGCCACCACCGGCAACTTCCTCGCCTCACAAAAGGCCCATTTAGGTACAAAACATATGCATACGAAAACTTCAGGAAGTCTCAGGCGCTATCTGGAGGATATGGGATGAAGACTGCTGTGATTGCTCCTAGCATGCTGTATCTGTTGTATCCTCTGAAAGGCGATCTTGAGGGTTACAACAGGCAGCAGTTCACACATGACCTGGTGGAGGAGTGTGAGAAGGACATCCAGGGATGTTTCGCAGCTGGGGCTAAGAGAGTCTCAATCGATTTCACAGAGGGCCGTGAGTTCATTGAGTACTGCCTGGGCGGACTTGGGCGCTAACAATAACGCAGGCTTGACGGCTAAGAAGGATCCTAGAAACCCCTGGACGAATGAGGACCTGCTCCAGACGTTCGTGGACCTGAACAACCAAGTCCTCGACAAGTTCTCTGCCGAGGAGCGTGCAAACATTGGGCTCCACACCTGTCCCGGTGGCGACTGTGACTCTGTCCACTCCGGTGACGTCCCGTATCATTCACTGCTGCCTTCGCTTTTCAAGATTAACGCAGGTTTGTGATTCCATGCCCCTCATATCTGAGGAGTCCCGTGCTAACAAATGAGTCAGGATACTTCCTAATTCAACTCTCTACCGAAAAGGACAAGCCCGCAGTTTGGAAGGAAATCGGAAAGAACATCCGTCGGGATGCCATTGGCGTGAAACAGGTTGCTTTCATTGGCGTCACGAACCCTCTGGATCCTCGAGTGGAGACTCCAGAGGAGATTGCAGATGAGCTGTGCGAAGCAGTCAAGTACATCCCCGTCGACCAGCTTGGTGCCACGGACGACTGCGGTTTCAGCCCTTTTAGCATCGACCGCAAGCCAAAGTACGTTAAGGGTCCGGATTATGCGAGGGACATCGCCTTTGAAAAGATTGCGAACAGGGTTAAGGGGGCGAGAATTGCCTCGCAGAGATTGGAAATATAGCTGGACATGACAGTTCTTGTTTGGCAAACTTTGACCTAAATGGGTCTGCTTATTTTTGCCTGGTGGATGGCACGTCCATGTGTGAATGTGCTCAAGGGTGGAGACAATAATACTGCCATTATGCAGTCGAAAACAAAAGCCAGTCACCCCACATCTCCTGATCTAGAGAATATGCTTATACTCTGATATAAGGGGCACTTGCTCGGCCCGCCCGAGGTATGCCATTGGGGTGAGTATTTACCCGCCCACGGTGATGTTTCAACATTATATATAACAATAAATGGTCATGGATAGGCGAGACCGCTCCCCCTAAAGGTATGCTCTTGTCTGTGCATAGCCACCCAGGCTCTCGTTCGCTCGGGCGTCGTGATGGACTGAATACGAGGTTGGGCGAGCCCGCCGCCGACGGAAATTTCATGTCCGCCCCGTCAGTCCTTGGGCGCATGATGAAGGAAGTTTTCCGAGCTCACATCTAGTAAAGCGCAGGCTTGGAAGTGATCCTCTATGCAACCGGTACCACATTATGTAGTGCCAAAACAGGGGGAGAAGTTGAAGTTGGTGACATTCTCAGCCTATTCAATGACTCGGGCGGCTTGGCGCTGAGAGGTCGCAGAAGGCCGCGGAGGGCGCAGGCAGGAACTCTGGGCTGAAACACGCAGGTACTGCATGCTGCCCTTCCGGGACGGCGGGACGTGGGACCTTTTTTGCTGGGACGAACTGTCACTAGTCCCTAAAAAGTGGTTTGCGTTACGGGACGGGCCACAATATTCCTAATCTGTACGTCAGTGCGGGTACGAGGATCCCTTTCCGCCTACCGTATGTGGGGCGTAGGGCCTGGCCTATTCGGCTGACCGGTAATGAGGCTCGACCTGTCAGATGTCTAACACGATGCCTTCGTTCACCTTGGGGGCTAAGCTGGCGATGGCAGATAGAGATGCTTGGCACAGAACACTAAGCCCTAAGGGCATGTGTTCGATCTCTGCTGTCGGGTGAGGTCTCAAAATATAAAGGCGTGGCTTGATCCCATCAGGATCTTTCTCCATGTCCTTCAACCACCACAGTCTTCTCCGACTTACACTCATTTCAGACATTCTTTTGAGAACAAGACCCACCAGTCGGTCGATACCGTCAGCCAATCTTTGTCAGTCTCAGGCTTTCCACACAGGCTTTTTGTCACTCTAGCTAACAACAGTGGTTCGAACAGACAATGAAGTTCTCATCCAACGTCGCCCTGGCCACCATGGCCGCCCACGCCTCAGCCCTGGTGCAACTCGAGGTCCGCTACAGCGACAACATGATCGAAGTCGGAAACCTCGACCTGTTTGCAGTCACATACCAGGCCATCTACGCCGAGGACGGCAACCAGCGCTCAGTCATGATGGACCGCTCGCACGGCACCTTCGACAACACCTGCAAGTCCGCCGAGGAGCCGGACCCGGACCTGAACGTGCAGGTCAAGATCAACGGCGCCTGGGGCAAGACCCCCGGCCTGGCGGACAACGAGATGCGCGAGGGCCTGGTGGCGGCCATGTGGGAGGCCCTGCAGGCCGTGACCAACCCCTCGGGCTACGAGGTCTTCTCCGAGTGCCGAGGGCTCACCTGGCAGGAGAGCGTCAGCTACACGGCCGATGCCGCCTGCGGGCCCCAGAGCTCGCGCAACTGCGAGGAGGCCTGCAGCAAGGAGGGCTCGCCCGGCCTGGCGCAGTGCATGAAGCAATCGTGGGGCCACCAGGTCCCCTCGTCCATGCGCGTCACCGCCTACATCGATGACCAGCTGCAGGCTGACGACCTGATCGTCGAGTTTGCCTCTGCCAAGACCCCCAAGGAGGGCGGTTGCGGAATCATTGGGGACATTGCTGCCGAGCTTGCTGGATTTGTTATTCCTGTTGGAGGTGGCCTGTTCGCCAAGGGTATTGAGATTGGTTGCAGCACCTAAATTGGAGTTCGAGGAACAATTTTCTCTTCACTCCACAGTGATGGAAAGTAAATGGAGCTATATTATACAGTACCTCGCATGACAGCTTTGGAACACGTGTCTGTGCAGCTCTGGACTTGAATAACAACAAGCTCAACGTCAAATTGTGATTGCAGTTTCCTGATATCTCGTTTTGTTGCAGTTCTTTGCAGAATCCGTGCCTTCTGCCATTAGATGTGAGAGTCGCACTAATGTACATTGAGAATCATTAAGAAAATGTCGGTGAATGCTTATGAATGTCCAAATCGATTGAACACTTCGCTGGACAGATAGCACTGAGTATGTATGCAAGAAGCTGGGCTAAAAAGTGTGAGTCTTGTTATTGTGTATACCTGCGATGTTCGGCGTGACGAAGAAACTTTGCAAGATGAGATGGCTTGACCTGCTTATTGATGAGCGAGCTACATCACAGGCATTCTCTAGTCACAAATCACAAATGCTGAGGTGGTACCAAGTCAATTGTGTTGGTCTCTTCCAGGGCTGGGTATCTCAGGATATCAAGGACGCCTAAACTCCACAACCCTGCAAAGCGGATCCGTCACCAAACAGTGGTGACCAAGTCAATTCGTCCACCAACTTCCAAAAGTGCCGCCATCATCGGGACTTTATCTTGCCAGGCTTAGCAGACAAGGTTGCCGTTCGAGTTGCCGACGTAGGAGTCTATCCAGGAAAATGTTAGTGGCCGAGGGTCTGCAGCAAGGAAGAAGAGAGTGACAAGGGCTTTGAACTTACTCAGGTCAAAGACGTTGAAGGCATCGCCATGTCCGCTGCAGGGACCGTAGCAGCCGAAGTTGGTGCCAAAGTGCTCGTCGCCACCGCTGATGTTGTTGGTACATCGAGAGACGGTATCGGTGAAGTGGCCGGCGGGCGGGAAGGCGAAGCCGCAGGAGTCAGCAGACCAGCCGAAGCAGGTGTTGAGGTCCAGCTGGGACCAGTTGTTCTTGTTGCTGCCGACCTTGCAGCGGGCCTGAAGCATCATGGAACGGCCCTTGTTGCCGTCGATGTTGGTCAGAGCGAACTCGGAGCAGGATCCGCGGAAGCCGCTGGCGGCGAGCGTGGTGCCAGCCAGGGCAAGGGCGGCGAAAGTGGTGATGGTAGAGGTCATCATCTTGCTGAGTTGTTGTTGGTGAGGTAGTATTTAGACTCTGTTGTGTCGAGTGTTGATGGAGTTTACTGGAGTGATGGTGTCAAGAAGTGGGACTGCGTTGTTTTGGAGGGTTGAGGGAAGAGGTTTTGTATTGCTCCGTACAGATGCTTCTTTTTTGATCCAAGGATTCGCTCCAGTCACTGTCTGTAGTAACCCACAATGTTCACGTATGAAGACGGAGATCCGAAGGGTAAAGTCAGTGATTCACAGGCCCGGGTGGTGATGTTGCTCTCAATTACTGGCTGCAGTGATGCGCTGGCCAGGAATCTTGTGTTCGTCTATAAAAAGCAGCAGACCCAAGACCTTCACAGCAACACAAACCCAAACATCCTTCGCTCAACAGCGGCAAGAGCAAGAAGACCGGCACAAGAAATATTCACCAATTTCATTACACAAGCGAATCAAACCAAACAAACATCAAGATGCGTATGATCATGAACCTCATGCTGCTGAGTCTCGGCCTTGCTGGTCTGGCTCAGGCGCTCGGTAGATGCGTATGTTCCTCCCCAACGCAGCCTTTTGTTTGGTACAAGAAGCTTGAGACCCCTCATTCCTCGACCGACTCGAGCGGACATGCACCGCCGCCTCTTGAGCCATATCTCAGGAGTTTTAACATCAATTCACCCCTTCAGCAGCGCTGATACTGACCGCATACAATCCAGTGCCGAGATAGCCCTACACACTGCCAGACGTGCGGCGGTGATGCGTGTATCGTCGACGATGACTGCAAAAAGCTCCCTGTATGTGTCTCCATCCTCATATTGGGGTAGCATCGTACTACGCCATCAGCGTATCAGTTGCGCCATACAGAATATTTCCAACCACTTGCCCGCATTCACTAACTGTGTTCCAACAGTTCCTCACTTGCTGCTCGGACCCGAAGAAAGGAGAGAATTTCACTGCGTGATTCACCGCAAGCAGAAAACAGGAACTGCCTAGGGGACTTTTTGGAGGTCACATTTTTGGTGCTTGACATGGACAACGGCAGGCTGCCAAGGGCGATGGGTATTGGTATGGACATTACATGACAGAGGCAAACAGGTCCCAATAAATACAGCCATCACAACCAAGCAACAGTGACATCCCTGTTTCCCATACATTGTCACTACTCGTCATAAACACGTTCGCCGGTGATTTAGGCGACGGTCGAGATCCGTGATGCATGGAGAGGCAGATAAATGATTGGACGGATAAACAGGAAATTTGAACTTGGCTGAATTGGTGGGAACAGGAGATACAGCTGTGATGCGCCCACAAAGACGGGTTTGCCCCCTTCATATATGGGAGCTGACTGCCAGCCAAGCAAGTCCAGGGATACAGAGTCTCCGTACAAAGAGTAGAAAATGTGTCTCTGCCTTCGCGGCGAGAGATTACCCTCTAGAAGAATGGTTGTCTCGGGATCGTTGCCGGACGAATAGCCTCACCGAAAGATACGCACCAAGCCGAAACCTCAAAAACGTCAAACTTAGAAGGGCTTGGAGTACCTAGGTATACCCCCCCCCCATATCCATATGTTACTACTGCATGCGTTATGGAAATTCTGATAATTTGGAGCTCAAGAGGGCTACACGATGGTCGTGTTACGTTAATCAGGTGTCGGATCGGTCAACTCCAGTCACTCCTATTATTCAACTGACCACACGAACCGCCGCCCCCTTCCTAGGCGCCATCGTTGTGGTGGTGGAAACCCGAATGTACATGAAGGGCACCCAAGTTCACCAGCACGGCTCCCTTAGAAATAGAGGTATCTTAACCGATGCATTGGCTCCAGCCATGCTGTCTGTAATCCTTGACGGTCCCCTCCGAAGACGAGAGCCCGAAGGGTGAAGTCAGTGATTCATGCCATTGGTGACCGTGGAGCTGTGTACCGCAGAGCTACCACTGGCAGTTACTGCTAGATCGAATGAAACCATTCACCGGCCCCTGCCGGCCATAAAACACCAGCAACCGATCCCATGCTTTCAAAAAAGTTCAGCTTCCAACATCCTCCACTGACATAACATCAAAAACGCCAACACCTCCATTTCCACCACGAATACTATACAAAACAACACAACACAAACAAATGATCAAGATGCGATTCATCACCAACCTCTTGCTGCTCAGCCTCGGCTTTGCTGGTATGATTGCTGCCCAGGAGGGTAGATGCGTACGTACTGCCCCAACACAACTTTCCCATAGTCCATCAGGCTGAGAAGCATCTCGTCGGGTTCGACAATGGGCATCCACCCACACCTTCAACTTTTCAGCCACATTTTGCGAGCTGCCAAACCCATCATATACTGCTGCCGAACCGTTACTAATTAATCAAATTGCAGTGCACTGCAAACTGCAGTCTGTGCAGCTTTGAGGCCTGCGGCCAGGGACACGATTGTGAGAACTTGTTTGTATGTATATCCATACTCATGATGCAGCAGTATCGTACAGTTCTGTTCCGACGGATTCTCCCGGCAAGAAGTGCCACGGGGCCTATCCCATTGCTAACTGTGCCATAACAGTTCAACAACTGCTGCTCTGAGGCGAAGATGAAGGACGCGGGTGCCGAGGATGCGGAGGTCGAGGAGGACTAATTTCTGTGGTTCGAGGGAGACAACAACCATTTTGGAGCCGTGGTGGCTGATCACGTTGGTGGTTGAGATGGACAACGATTGGGCTGCCAAGTGCGATGGACGGGTATTTCCATCCCAATACTGGCTTCGGGGATAATAAACGCCTTGCCAATCTTGTACATTTCTCCAAACTGGGGCATGCGGAAGTTTTGGCAGAGTTCCAAGAATCTTGGCCAATTCTTAGGTGTTCTCAACGCAGAGTGTTGAACAAGTCCATAGATCCCGCTGGGGAAGGGGCCACCATGGAAACGAATGGAAAGAACTCATGGTACAGTACACCAGCACTAGCAGAGATGTCAACAGAAGGGAGAAAGATGAAACCCAACCAAGCTCGAGAGACGGATATTCAGAGAACGACAAGAACGACATAACGAAGGCGAGACGACGACGACGATATGATGATGATGACGATGATGACGACCCTCTTTCTTTTCGTTCTTTTTGCCTTGCTAGGTCTGGCCGACGCCCCCGGACCTGAGAACACGCTTCCCGAGGAATTGGCTCCCTTCCTCGATCAACTTCTGGAGCGGCTGGATACCATCGCCGCCCACGTCAAACCCCCCCTCCCGACCCCTTTCATGGCAGCCGCTATTCTTTTTGTGTTTTGCACAAGTTTGCCTGCCCGTCTCGCTGCGGCTTGGAGTTCTCTGGTCGTTCGTGCCCTAGACGCGAAGGGCTGTTGGCGGAAGCTGGCAGTACCCGTGTTGTGGGTGCATTGGTTTCTCTCGCCTTTCAGGCTCGAGGATTAGGAAATCCTCGCAAGACAGGCAAAGACGCGTTACGAAACGGCCGAAGCGGCGCTCGACGAAACCAGAGTTGCCCTCCAAGGCGCCGAACACGCTCGAAACGCTGCCGAGGCAGCCCTCGAAGAAACCAGATCTGCCCTCCAAACCACCGAACAGGCTCGAGACGCTGCCGAGACAGCGCTCGTCCAAACCAGAGCTGCCCTGATCGCCGCCGGACAGGATCGAGACGCTGCCCAGCGGCATCTCGACATAGTCAGATCCAAGCTCTCCGAGTACCCCTAGTCCTGAGCCATCGTGTTGAAAGAGTATAATCACGGTAAAAGAACCGCGAAGGAAAACGTAAGGAACCCGTGTTGAAGGAGACAGATCACGTTAAAACAACCAACACCCCCGAAGGAAAACGTGGACAACCCGTGTTGAAAGAGGCAAATCACGTTAAAACGGAACCATCTCGGCATAGTCAACCGCCTGACATCGGCACCCGGTCGGGGTCTTCCCCCGGCCGGACTGGGCATCGGTCTGACGGGTCAGACGCCATCATCAATCGGCGTACCCTGCATTGCGCTTGCGCATTAACCAGTGGGCCTGTCATAGTTATCATCAGACTAGGCGGGTAGCAAAGATCAGACCTTCACTTGGTCCTTCTCTTCACAAAGAAGACCAGTGTAAACATCCGATGTCAGAGCAAATCCATACTGGACCATCCAATCATGTCTAGAAATAGTGCGATAAGCAATAACAGCACTCATCGTACTTGGCGACTCCAAATCACTTCCTGGACCTCCAGCCGAGAATACACCATGAAACCACAAAAGCGGTCGACTCACCTACTTCGGCACTACTTGGACTACTTGGACTGCTTGGACTGCTTGGACTACTCCGACGTTGCATCGGCAGTATTCTGTTACTTCTGAGAGCATGCTTCTGGTCATGCATGGGTACACCACCACATACCACTCCGTCCCGAGCAACAGCGACTTAACCAAAAACCAGCCTTCCTTACGATACGCGTCGGTTCAAGAGCCGTCGCACATTTTCGTACCGACAGCAGCGTGGATCAGGACACCTCCTTTCGCATTCATCAGACACCATTGCGCCCAAAACACGGAGCCACATCTCCCCATACGAAATAGACTACTCCCTCGAGGAAAACAGAGCGCTGGCATTCAACTTACAGGAATACCACCGGCGTTCATTTGCGACACTTAGTTCACCACAGGTACTCGAAAACACCAGCGCAAGGAACTTCGTACGGTATGCTTGGAGAGGCTCCAGGCCAGCGGCCCAGCGTAGTCATGCTCCCGGTGCTGGCCCGTCGATACGCTAAGCCAGGAGATTCGACAGTGCGTCTGACCATTATCAGACACTAGAATACATGGTACTTGCCTGGACCGAGGCTCAAAATCGATCGCGAGATGAGTCATTTCTGCTGTGGGGGATTCAAGTGGCTGAATGTCTCGACACCTGAAACCATGTGGGAGCTTTTTGTCTACGCTTACTTGCTCACGAAAACAACAAGACAATCATCACCATCAACTGCACCGACTGAACCATCCGCGTGCCCTGCAATCGCCTAAGTCGTATGGTTACAACATATCGTTCGAATACCAAAAATGTGTATCGTTACACAGTGGTTCCTCCAGCGGCGCGCAAAGCGCCAGCTTCTCGAGGAGAGGAAGAAGCACGAGGTCGAGAGACAGACTCAGAGGGAGAAGCAGGACTATGAACACGGTCAAGTCTTGCGACTTACCCTTCAAAGACTTCAGGTTGTTATGGACCCGCTCATTGCCTCACAAGCTTATAATAATTACTTCTGTCCCTTAACACGGCTACCAGAAGAGCTCCTCCTTAATGTGTTCGACGTCCTTCGTGGCGACGATGTAACGCTATACTGTCTCCGTTGGACGTCGAGAACCTTTTTTCGCCTTCTCTACCAGCAGTCAGGATTTTGGAGTATGCATATCAGGGTTTACTCCCCTTGCTCTATGGATCACCATAAATTACTACAACTCCGGCGACTCTTAGGGAAGGATGGGCGGTGCGAGAACTGCAGGCGATGGAATTCTGGCCAAAGATATGCCATTGAGCCCTGCAAATTCAAGGAGAGTTACCAACGCGAGATGCCCACCTTCCTAGGCCGCGAATCCTGGTGGAGTGAATACAGCAGGCCTCACTGCAGTGTCTGTAACACAGACCATGACAGTTGCCAGTTCCCGATGGCATATCAGACGCTGCCACAGCTCCAGGACCTACGTCCTCAGATATGCCATGGCCACTTAGGGTCTGTGCAGCTCTGTGAGCACGTGTATATCGAGTGGGCTACCATCAAGGCACACATTGATGCGTGGCGGCGACAAGGCGGAGAAAGAGGAGCATGTACAGGGAGTGACTGGAAATCATGCCTTGAAAGCTTCAGTATTGAGTGCCACAACGCTATTCACGACATACGCTGTACGGATTCAGAGGTGCCGAGCTGGCCCCGGGCTCGTCTCGGTACTACTAGCAGCTTCCTTAACTGGAATACCGACTACGTGATCCTATACCTAGAGTGGACACCACACGGCCGTCTTGACTCTCTAATGCCTACTGCAGACGAGCAGATACCCGCAGCAGAGTTGAGAGCCCTATTTCGCAAATTTCGATGCCTAGGCCCGGCTGATACGTTTTACCCTTTGGGCGTTTCAGAGACTCTGCCTGAGATGGCTTGTTTTAGGCATGATTTCCCTATCTATTATGAGATGGGAGAGGAGAAGCTTGTTGGATACAAACCGCCGGCTTCGTCATCATCATCATCTCTGCCCCCGGGCCCCTCCTACCAGCAGGAATTATCAGATCGTTGCCAAAGTTTGCAGGGCGTTTCTCCAATCGGGTTTAATAGTCGGAGGCTAGACATCAGTCCTCATTATGTGAGCGGCGGCAGTGGACACGGGATATACTCTCAATGCCTCGCAGTACGTTACCAGAAAGGTATTTTGATCTGTCGGACCACGGCTCTGGATGACCCTGCCGTCAAGCTCGTCCCCTCTGACCCCTGGCTCCACGCCATGGATACCCGAACGTATCCTCACCAACAGGCAAGGCAGTTCAGGCCTCAGTGTAGGGATGCGTCTTGCATCAACTACTACCAAAGAGCAAAGCATCATAGAGCGTGCACTCAGGTTGACTAAGGTCGGAGTCTCGCTAATTTCCCACGCGTTCGATCCATCTATCGAGAGAGCACCTCTCTTCATGTTCAGTTTCCCCTTTTGTGTTCTGGATCTGGTCATCTTCTTCTCATTTCTCGGCTTCAACGACCGGAGTGCGACAGGAGCCCCAGTTCACAGACAGGATGATTACAGACAAGTTTCAGGAATCCTTCTTAGTAAGGGAAACATGACGCTGAATAGCGGTAGTTACGTGCCTCTTGAATTACTGCTTAGCTAGATACGTGCACATGCATCAAAGAACCACTTTTCGCAGTTAGCTTGAATCCTAGCCTAGAAACATACACCGTGTGAGCTGACAGCGGCCCCATGCACTGCTGAGATGTGTTGAGACTTTCGAGATGCAGGGCCCTAAAGAGTGCGTGGCCGAATCGTCGGTTCGTATCCACTCTTCGTGGGTGACCCTTTTGCAGACAAGCGAGGATGATGAGGATTGCTCAAATCCAAACCTGGGAGGACTTCGCCAGACTCCGTCACTGGCACCGGCTTCAACCCCCGAAACCAGTTCCCAGAACCTGTCTCCTCGTATGCTAAGCGTTGTATCTGAAGCGTCTGGTTCGTAGCCCACTCGGGGAAGGTGTAGCGATGGCGCCCTGTGCGTCTGTGAATGCACTCCAGTATCGGCTCCAAGGAAAAAGAAACCACTATAGCAGTAGCACCAAAGGTAAGGGTGAAGAGAAGGCCGAGCATGCTGAAAGATACATAAGCGGTGCTGAGGACTTTCTATAGTACCGAGATAGTCAGTAAGTTATTCAACACAATGTCGATGTTGCTCGACAATGAAAGTGTGGACGCACTTGGTCTTTGCAGTATCCCGCCTCCCTAGTGGACGAATTGGCAGGCCTGACGAGCCATTCCGAGACCGAGACATCGTCTGGACCTCGTGCAAGATTCACAAAGGTTTGCTGCAGGCTCGCCAAGGCTGTGCTGAACCAGTCCTCTACTTCTTTTTGCCACTGATTAGTTGGCAATGCTCCCTGCAAGCCGTTCCTAATGCCGGCCCTCGCGAGCAGTGCCTGGGCGCCGAGCGTGTCGAGAATGTCTTGTACGGCGGCCGTGTCGTAGAATATCGAACTGAAGGCCCAGCTCAGGCGTGCGTAGGAGTTGGAGCCCTCGTCAAAAAGGCCAAGAATTGTTGCTTCGTGACCGACAGTCTGTGGCCTCGTAAGGTTGGTGCATCGTCTGGACTGTTCAGGCAAGCTCGGATTGCATAGCTGTTCCTGATGCAGACAGCCCGAGGGTGATGCAGGCTCTGATGCAGAGTAAAGAGTCGTCCCATCGTTCCCTGTCGTCTGTTCGTTTGGAGAATAAAACCTTCCCAGCTCAGTTGAGACATTGAACCATGGATCTTTCGTCGGTTGGGTGAACCACAAAGCATTCGACGAGAGGAAGATTATTTGAATAGCTCCGTCCCAGCGTTGCAACTCCGGAATTGGGTAGAACGAGGAAAAGTCAGGCATGAATGTGTTGGTCGAATCCGATGTCGCAGAATCCCACCTATTGGAGATGCCAAGCAACAATTAGAACAATCAAAGTGAAATATAGTCTGCTAAATTTCGAGACTGACATTATTGAATACTCATTAGACATGGATATATCTGTATCTTCGGGTGAGGGATTGTCGGGATATTCGCGTGTGTAGTTGGTGAGCGTTGCGAGAGAACCATTTTGCAAGGCTAAAGGTTGCCTTTGCGGGTCCATAGATGCAAGCTTTGGCCCATAAAAATATTGATGCCAGGACTTAGCAGAGCGATTTTGGATACTCTTATAACCTTCAACCACCAGAGGAGCACACCTAGGGGACGGAATAGTCAGCTACCTAGCGGAAACAGTATTGAGTGTGAGATTTATTAATTGATGGTTCTTTTTCTACTCATGAGGATTTGGCTCAGAGCAGGATACGAGGAACGACCGCGAAGGAATGATTATGTTATATAGGGATGACTAACAGTGCTACAGGCATTCAAGGGGAGTCCGACTTACTGCATAACACGTCTGTACTGAAACCTTTGGTCAGGAGGAGAGTTGAAGCCAAAGTTCTCATGAGAATCCAACAGCCCAGAATCAAGCATGATATTGTCGGTGATGCTTTTGCAAATCGAGTCCGCAAAGGGGCACGATGCGTTTCGAGTGATCACAGCGGGGAGTGTTCTCTGCACAAAGGTATTGCATTCCACTAGCCCGGACGAATTAGCTCCATAGCACTCCTGAGCATAGTTGGCTGATTGTTGATGCATGCGCGACTTGTATGGGTAGTACTTTGCGAGAACATCTGCTGTATTTAGGTTGTTGCTCAAATCGCTGGATTTGTGCACAGCAGGGTCAGCAAAACACGATATATCTGGCGAGGTCCAACGGTGGAATATTAACTTACACTAGGCCACAGTTCGGACTGGCAATAAGCACTTCATGGCCCATCGCTGTCGAAATTTTGGATGAGAAGATGGCAGCAAGCGAGAGACCGATGAACCAAAGTAGAAAAAACAGTAACACTGGAGTTGTTCGTGCCCACGCTTTTCTTGCCCGTCCTCGCCACGCCCAGGAAAGACAAGCCAGCGTAGTTAATGAATCAACAGCACTCGAGGAGTTGCGGAGAATGGCCTGACGTTGATTATGAAGACCATCGTTTGGGCAGGATGAGGACAGCCGGAAGTGAAGTATGAGGCGGATGATAAAGAGAAGACGACTCCCAACAATTGAAACATAAAATGAGAGAAAGGCAATTAATATGGTTGCATCTCCCTGCGCTAGAGTTAGAGTCGAGCCAAGAATTTGCCCCTGAGACCAGTTGGTCCACTTCCCGGTGTAAAAACTGCTTTCTTGCATGGTGATGTTCTTGAAAATGGGGTTGTAGGATCAAAGCACTGGACGAGAAAAAGAGACACCGAACCTTGAAGTTTAAGAAGGCCTTTAAAATACCATGGAAACCATCATATCAGCCCGCATCTCGCAGTCTGCAATGCGCTTGGGTGGGGTGGGGGGGGATTGGGGGCTAAAATGGTGGTGCATGTTCAGCTCTAGTAAGCACATCCCCACATCCCCACATTCCAATGCTTGCTTTCGCGCAGTCCTCTATAGCTAAAGGATTGCTGGTGCTGCCCTGTGTTACACTAGCTGCTACCCAGGTGCTCTGCGCTAAAGATATTTCAATAGTTCTATGCAAAATACGTCTTGTTATAGGTACCTAGATAGGACCCTTGAGACAATCCATGAGCTAGCGGGCAGTCAGAGCACGGCAGATGCTTGAGCTGAAGTTGACCACCTGGATGTAACGTACATGCCATCTCAGCGCCGATGGGTGACGTCGTGCCCCCCTACCACTGCAGACATGAGCGCGACCTCCTTTCCTAAGACGTACCCAACTTGGTCAGCACCCACGTAGTAACCAGGCTTGGCTATGGTCACCGGTGCCGCCATTTCCAGCTCTAGCACAACTCGAGGAATGGCAGGCCCACCCCGCACCCTATTACTAGTAATATAGCAAATCTCTAGCTTTAACTAAAGTAGATAATTTAGTTATCTATATAATTAGTACAAGTGGGTAGAAGATAGGGCGTT
Organism: Diaporthe velutina; assembly: GCA_038088505.1. NCBI lineage: Eukaryota > Fungi > Ascomycota > Sordariomycetes > Diaporthales > Diaporthaceae > Diaporthe > Diaporthe velutina. Next base: position 80,348 of record JBBWSJ010000101.1, on the reverse strand, counting down.
TTGGTGGGAAAAGCTGATTTTGAGGGGGGGTGTGCATGAGTGGGTATATGAACTTACAGAGTCGATTTGATCGTAAACGACATATGCAGACACCTACGCTATCTCTCCACAACATTGGACGATATCCTGACAGATCAGAATCGCAATGCTGCGACTACACAGCCTGCTGTCCAGCCATTTTGCTTTTCCTGATTTTCAAGCTCTCCCCCATACAATCCCTCAGGCAGTCATACGCGTGCTGTCTCCTCTGCTCTGGCCTCAAGGCCAAAGTGACAGACTCTACATCCTATACATCGGCGCTGCAATGCAACCTCAATCTTCAACAAGAGAGCCAAACTCCAATCGCAAAGAAAAGAAATTGGAATGACAACAAAGGTCAACGGCCGTGAGCAAAAAAGAGCTCATCAGTCGATGGCACCAGCCAGAAAACCCAGCCTCAAGGGTCTCACCAAGAGACGATCAGTGACACCGCATATTGATTCAAGCAATACTACACGCTACCCTGGCCCTAGAAGGCCACTAACCAGCTGCATGGATGTTAGGGGGGTACTAAACCTTAAAAATATCATGTATTGATTGATTGACAACTCTTTTTTTCTTTCATCAAAAACTAGCCTTTTTTAGTACATACAATATATACTATATTTTTTTCACAACTCTGTTTCTGTTACACATGGCTTGAACATGTGGAGAATTCTCTGACTTAAGTAGTTATATGTGACCGGCTTGGCCGGAAGGTAAGGGATGGTTGGATAGGTATGGCTTTGTAAACTGCGGTAGATCCGCGCAGGCTTCAACGGCTTTAAGTCCAAGGCTCGGAGTCGCGAGGTGCTATTTATAGAAGACTACCAGAGTAAATTCGTTATATCCTCCATACAAGTAAATACGCGTATCCAAAACCACACAATACACACTGCTTCAAATCACCCAACCTTCCCATCATGTCTGGTCAAGCTTGATCTCCTTCGGACCTCATTCCCTTGGTTGTCATTGGCTGGGGGCGCAAGGTTGGCGTCACTCTACCACCCAAGGTCTTCTCAGGTTACAAGACGCCCTACGCCATGACTGCCATGGTAGATTTCGTGGAGACGGTGGAGCAATACCGCTATTCGCCGCAGAACCTCGGAGCCGTTCTCCACAATCTACACCCGCGACCCCGGGCGCTTGTCGTCGGTGTCGCAGTGCCGCCTTCCTTGACGGACGAGATCATGGCTGTATGGAACGAGTACGTAGATACAGTACTCAAGCCAGAGTTTGAGGGAAACGATGAGTGGAAGAAGAACGTTTGTGTCCATGTAAGTATCCAAAGTTCATTACGGTCAACACCAAGAGGCTCACATTTTGCACAACAGCTGCAGCTTTGGCAATACATCGATCCCAACGAGGTTTCGCGCCCTCCGGTAGGCCTCAAGTGGGCAGAGGAAATGTGCAAGCAGCTGGATGCTGTGTTCCGACCCGAGATCAGCTGGGACTAATGCAGCAAGGCTGGCAATAAAATCCATTCCATCCATTGAAGCCTTTTGTATCATTGAGGCATGTGTCCATGGCACATAATATGAATATATTTACTGTTGCACGTTGATCAAAATCTTACAGTGTTGCTGTCCGGGCTTAACCAAAACCTTAATCCCCCCCTCAACCAAATCTTGCATCCCAATCTTGCTAGTTACCATTGCCTCGGGCTTGATCTTCCCATTCCCGAGTGCCTCGATGACCTGCTCCCAGTCCTCGTCCTGGTAGGCGATCGAGCCCTGAAAGCTCGCCTCTTTATACACATAAAGGTTGAGGTCCACCTGCGGCACGGGCTCGGCACGGATCGCGACGTTGACAATAGTACCCCGCGGCCGAAGCGCGTCTAGGGCCGTGCTAAGCGTTACCGGGAGCCCGGCGCACTCGAACGCCGCGTGGGCGCCGCGTCCCCCGGATAGCTCCCGCACCTTGGCTGCAACATCGGTCTCGGTGGGGGAGACGACGTGCTCTGCTCCGAGCGCCTCGAGCAAGTCCCGCCGCGCCTTCGAGACCTCACTGATCACGACTTTCGTCAGACCTTGGGCGCGGAGGGCAAAGTACACGGCACAGCCGATTGGGCCTCCACCTGTTATGAGCGCCGTGGCCGTTGGGGCCAAGTCCCGCACCAGTCGTGTAGCGTGCCAGCCTACGGCGAGTGGCTCGACCAAGGCCGAAACCTCGGGGCTGGTCCCCTGAGGGAGGCGAAACACAGTCTTCTCCTCGACGACGGCCGACTCAGCCAACCCTCCATTGGCGTGGATTCCTAGCCAGCCCCAGTACTGGCACACGTTGGTGTGCCCCGCGACGCAGGCCTCGCAGGTGCCGTCGTACAGCGATGGGCGGATGGCCACAAGATCACCGACGCGAGTGCGCGTAACGCCTTCCCCGACCTCCGTCACCACCCCGCCGAACTCGTGGCCGAAGACGATGGGCATCTTCTCCTTTGCCAATGGGTGCACAAAGTCGGGCTTTGTAGCCACGGCTTCATCGAAGTAAAGATGGCTGGTCGACGAGACGGGTTAGCTTACGATTCTGGGCATTTACGCAACAGCGCATGGGCACCGCAATCCACATGCCCGGCGAAGTCACTGGGCTTACATGTCGCTGCCGCAGATGCCAACATAACTTGGTTTAATCTTGACACAGCCCGGTCGACAACTTGGTTCGGGAATATCTTCTAAGCGGATATCCCCAATACCGTGGTATAGGAGCGCACGCATAATGTAAGATTGGCCTATGAGGAGATATTGGTGGTGTGAAAATGTGGGTCCTTAAGGATTGATCAACGGAGAATGCGCAGGGAAAATTTCCTTGGTTCGTCTTCGATCAGGATGGGACGTATAAGTACTGACGACAGCGAGTATGGAGAAGAAAATAGAGGAGTAGGACAAAGCTCTGTTGTTCTATGCGGAAGCCCTCGGCGCCGAGGCAGACTGCGTGGAGTTCCGTGGAGCATCATGCGGGGCCCCGCATCTCCGTTCTCATGACACCGTCCCAGGGTCTTCATTCGGCTATATGCTGATTGGCGCTGAGGGGTACATGTGTAAGACACATGTAGGACGCCTTATATATAGCAGCCCAATGATTTCTCAATTGCTGTGCGGCGTTCTGTAAGTGCGACCACCAAGTTGCCTCTCAGAACACGCACCAGTAAAATTCGCCAACCAGAGAGAAAACGAGTATCGGCCCAATATGACAACGCACGCCAGCGAGAAGTTCAGCCCATCTATTACCCTCCCCAAAGGTCGTGAATTCAAGGGAGGTGACCTCCTTGCTCAGTCCCTAAAGCAACTCGGGGTTGAGGTTGCCTTTGGCCTGCATGGCGGGCACTTGGATGCTTTTCTTATGGGCGCCCACGACGTCGGCATCAAACTAGTCGATACTCGTCACGAGACGGCTGCTGTGCAGGCAGCAGAGGGATACAACAAGACCAACAGCCGGGTCGGTGTCTGCTTTGTCACCGCAAGTATGTAACATTACCATGCTCCTTGGCGAGAGAATGGAAATTGCTAACACATGGGGTGCAATACCCGATGGTCCAGACAGCGGGTTCTGCAATGGTATCCCAGGCCTAGCCACAGCCTTCGCCGACCGCAGCTCCGTCCTCTGCATCACGAGCTCGTCGCCGCAGCGGGACTCGGAGGCCAACGTCCTCCAGGGCGCGCACGACCAGGTGGTCCTCAGCGCGCCCATCACCCGGTTCGCGCACCGCGTGATCCACGCCGAGGAGATCCCGCGGCTGGTTTCGTACGCCTGGCGCCGGGCCACTGCCAGCCCACCTGGACCCGTGGTGCTGGACTTCCCAATTGAGGTCCTCTTCTCTCCCGTGCGGCAGTCGGCCATATCGTGGGGCTCGCTAGGCGCGCCCGCCGCGTTTCCTGCGGGGCCGCACCCCGAGGCGATCCGCAAGGCCGTGGAGCTCATCAGAGCATCCGAGAGACCCATTATCGTCACTGGAAGCGGGGCCAGGTCGCTGCGCGGTGGGGACGAGTTTGCGAAGCTCGTCGAGGCCTCCCGGATTCCCGTGTTCGCCAGCTCCAAGCATTCGAGCCCCCTCCCCGTGGGCGCGGAGCTCCGGTGCGGTCATGTCTCCTCGCTGGCCGTGCTGAAGCATATGAATCACCCCCAACCGGATGTGGTCCTCATCCTTGGCGCCCGGTCGGGTATGTTCTTCGGGAGCCGCAACGAGTCGGCGCTGCCGCCTCCTGCTTCCACCAAGTATATACACGTGGACGTCGACTCCGCCGAGCTCGGCAGGATGATTCCTCTTGACGTTGGGATCACCTCAGACGTGGCGTCGGCAGTCACTGCCCTCTCGGAAGCGATCACGGCCGTGAATTGTAAAGCCCCCGATCCGTGGGTCAAGACAGCGACCTCACTAAAAACGACGCCTATGCCTTGGGCAAAGGATCCCGAAGAGGGGAAATCGGGAAAGCCACACCCATATCATGCTCTCAAGACTGTGTTTGATGCGCTGCCATCAGGTGCAGTCATTACTGTCGGTGAGTGAATGTGTCCAACTTGAACCTTGACTACTGGTGTGATGCTGATATGTGCACAGATGGTGGTGAGTGTGGCCTATGGGCAAACGCAGCAGCGGAAGCGGCTCGCCCCCACGAAGTCATTTCCGCCACCGGCTATCTTGGGTTTCTGGGCAACGGTTGGTCAGTTTGCATCTACATCCTTCGTCTCCCTATACCATCTTCATTAATGCTAATATTATTCCAGGGGTTACGCTCTGGGTGCAAGCATAGCTAATTCCGAGCGGCTCATCGTGAACATCCAGGGCGACGGGTCTGCATGCTTTCACATCGCTGAGCTGGATACGTATGCTCGCTTTGGTTGCCGTATTCTGACGATCGTCATGAACAATCACTGTTGGGGTATGAGCAAGCACGGGCAGGAGTTACTGTACGGCCAAGTGACCAAAGCACGACCAACGGCTCAGTTATCGCCATCTATGGATTTCGCCACCGTTGCCCAGGGCGCAGGCTGTGCGAGTGCGAGAGTCAACGCATTCAAAGACATTAAGGAAGCAACAAAAACTTTGCTGGAACAGCTAAATGGCGGTAAGCCCGGGTTGTTGGAGCTGGTAATCGACGACGAACCTACCCACCCGGGGACCGTGGCGATGGTTGGGAACACCAACGACGAGAAGGAGGTTGTGATTCCATATTACGACAACGTACCACGGCCTAGCTACGATTAGTGTCAAAAGCTTCTTGAACCTCGCTCCTTATCTGTGCATTATTCAACGCAAAAATATATTTGTCGAAAGCTGTTCACATTTCAAGCTCACTAAGAAGTATAACGGCAGATCGGCCCTCGCCGGAACCAATCTAGGACTCATTCTGTGGCGGCTTGATTCTCTTGTCGTCGTGCCATATTGGGAAGCACGAATCCCTGGCCGTCAGAGGGCGTGCTGGATCCAGACAGACCTCAAGCATGGTCGCATCAAGATGAGTAAGCTGATGGCGCTGAGGGTCGTTTGATGACGTCGGACTTGGGATCATCAGCTGCATGCACGCAAAGAAGCATAAAAGCCTACTGTACCGTACGAGCCGTGGTGTAAAAGTACGCTGCCACGGTCCAGGCAAAAAGAAGGCGGGGCCCCTCGCGCTAGCGAATAAGCAATTAAGCATACACCCACGTATCCGACCCTCCAACCGTCTGGCCGGTAGCTGGCTAGCCAAGCTCGCCTTCAGCTGTTGGGCTGCCCCCCGAAATCGCTTGAGCCTCAATTTTGACTTCGGTTACACACAATTCCCACTGCATGGTCAACGTCGATCAAGTGGGCAAGTGTTCCCACTTTGATTGGCTGTGAATGCAATCCCATTGGCCCTCGACCCTCTGGCCGCAGCGAATAAGGGGCAAACAAGGGGATGGCGCACTTGCGATCGAAACACCATCAATTGAGTCGCCCTTGGCACGGCGGGATTGATCCTTCATCGGGAGCAGCGATTCCTTCAATTTGTTGACACGCACAAGCCCGACAATGGCACGCCGAAAGCACACCCTTATGGTAGAATCATCGCATCAAGATCTGTACCTTCCCAGGACACCATGGTACTATGTGCTCACATTGTCTTTAGTATCGACTTCATCCGTGTCTTAAAGGGTCCACTAGGTTATTGCTCCCGTGGTAGTGCCTGTCTCGAATGGACTCGACTTTGGGGGGCAGCTTGCTGAGTTGAGCCACTTAGCCTGACAAAGCCTGCAGAACTCGAGTCCTGCGCCCGGTAGACCCACTGCTACAAAGTGGCCGCTGCTCGCCGCACGCACTATATTATGGAGCAGTGCCAAGTGGCGGAATCGACAGCGAAGGTAGGTGGTAGGCTAGCTTTTGTGCTTCTCATGGCTTCCTCCACGAGCTCCAACGTTTTTGCTCCGTTACGGCAGGCCAACCCCTGCTATACACTGGCCCCTTGAGCCCCTGCCAGAGGTACCTGGTGCGCTGGTGCATTGCTAGCGGCCTACGTGCATTGCTAGTGCACATTTTGTCACGATGTGGGGCGCTTCGCTTTCCTCCCGTGGAGGGACTGGGCCGTATACCAGAATTCCCACCTGTTCTAGATGCATACATTGCTGCCACTACATTGCGTGGCAGACTGTAGCGAACACCCACAGCCCTGACATGACACTCGGCTGTTTATCCGGCCAGAACCAAGATACCCGTACGACCCCCTGATCACATCTTGAGCCATCAACCTACTGGCCTCAGCCAAAGCAGCTGCCGCTTTCTCGTAGGAATGGGACCCACCGGGGATGGAGGGTCTGTTCATAGTCAGGTAGCTGGACGGGTTTCTAGACTGGATTCAACTAATGCTGATGTCCCAACCATTCCTACGTATTATGACGACCCTGGGGAGTATGAGGCGAGCCTTATACGGTATATCTATCTACTGAGGATATGTTTTTTGCTGAGGTGCGGTCTAGGACCAGCTCTACTTTCGTTCCGGGTCATGGAGAGCTGTGTAACTTTGGAACTTTTCCTATTATATACCACTCTTTTCCCCCTCAAACCCGTTCATCCTCCTCTCAGTTTCTCCCACAGCCTGGATCTTGAAGTGTGCTATAGCATGACCAACAATCTGCTCACCGAAGACCTTGCGCCGCGTCCTGTCTCTGCCTCATCCTCCATGTCCCAACCCGCTGGTGACCACTTCTTGAACGGTATTCCACCGTCCGACGGCAAGAAAAGCATGGGTCTCGGCATGTACGATCGTGTCCAGAATGCTGTGTCTGGCTATATCACTGATCCTGCTCCCAGTACTGGGACTCCAGCGGAGGTATGTACTAGCCGCCACGCATGGCCGAATAGGAACCAGTGTCACTGATCTTCCCTTCAGCCAATCCATCTCCAGCCCCTTCCAGTCAATGACGAACAAGTCTCAAACACCGACCAGCGTTCTGAAGGTACACTGGGGCAACCCTCCGGAAGCACCAACAGCAGTTTCACCTCTGAGGGTGACGACCCGGAACAAGCAGGCCAATCAACCCCAGGCGAAGGGCATGACTCTGACGAGACAACATCCACTCGCTCCAAGCCTACGTTGATGTGGACGTTGGCGCCCATTGTCGGAGTCCTGTTGATCGTGGTGCCTGGTCTTACTGTCGGGATCGTCACGGGGCAGTTACAGTGGGGCATTGCACTCTGTGGTGCTATCGCTACAGTGGCCAGTCTCTTTGCAGGTCTTTACTGTCACCACAAAAAGTGACACTCCTCAGCCGGTATCTCAGAACCCTCTAGGACCAGTATTTCAAATGCACCAAATACCTTGTCCCCTGCTCTTGGGTTCTCACCAGAAGCTTTGTTTCGAGATTGTGCTCGAGAAGGTCTGAGGAGAGCCGCAGCTGGTCGAGAAATAGTACAACGCATTATCCCCCGGAGGTTTGGTGTTGCTTTTTTTCATATTATTTTGTAGTCGTGATTACATTTGACCCCCATGCAATATCTACGGAGTCTCCCTTGTTAGTGCTATGAGTCTTGGTCGAAACCGGGCTGCGTTCGAATTGGCCTTGTTTAGAGGCAATTCTTTTCTCCAAGAAAGGGGCGGCTGATAACATGGCTCTGTGGCGCTTTAGCATCATGTTCACAACTCCCCCCGGCGCATTTTCCACGAAGAATTGACTAATTATTTACGGTCTGTGAGATCTGACCACCCGAAAAGACAGGCGAGGGACGAACAACGCGTAAATATAGCATCTGAAGAGACACACAGAGAACACCTTGCCATTGTCTCTGACTTTGGTTCGTGCAAGCGGTAAATTTGGCGAACGCGACTCTGGCTTGGCAGCGGAGCTCATCGGAGGGTGTAGACACACGATCCAAGACGGTGTGGTCAGCATTCTGATTTGCAGAGGGCTAAACCACCGCTTCGAACCCAAACGCTTCTGCCCCCCCTCCCCCGCCCAACCGCCGAGGCCGCAGAACCAAGATCAACTGAGGAATATACCTCCGCCCTTCGAAGACTTACAAGCAGTAGCAGGCCATATAAATCACCGTCCCTTTTATAACAACCACCATTGCTGGCGAAATTAGGTACCCACATGAATAGCATTCGACTTCTACACCCTCCTCCATCATACAAAAGATTGCAGCCAACGCACCCCTTGCCGTTTTACCATGTAAATGTTATTACCGGCCCTGCTAACAGACATGATATCACCAATACAGACATTGAGTTCGTTCATATGCCTTGTGACAAGAAGGCAGCATATTGGTTTAAAGTAGTTTCCCCTGCCTGAACAGAACCCCCGATCGCAGAGCCTCAAGTTGCTCCTTTCCCCACGGGTGGTGGCCAATCACAGCTGAAGCCAAGCGCGCCATCGTATCCTACAGTATCCCCTACCTCCAGTGCAAGTCGGGATTGTATCTGCAACGTTGATAATACAAAATTTGCAGAATATGCTTAGGCATTCACCGGCTTTGTGTTACATGCACCTTACTTCCAAGCTGCTGTATCTGGCCAATGAAGTAGCCTAGCGACAGACTCACATGCCTGTCTGCCAAGAGTACTAGGGCCTGTGCTTGGTAGTACTAATCCATAGTGCTAGGGCATGTGCTTGGTAGTACTTAATCCACACTGCCCCCAACGTGGCAGGGGGGGTGGCAGGGGGGAGGGCCCGGGGGGGCACGACCAATTATCCTTTGATCGGTGCCATTCGCAAATATTTATCCTTGGGCTGAGGCGGTTGAAGGAATGCTATATATGCGATCTTCATCCTGCCACAGGCGTGTGCGTATGGTTCTTGGAGACTACGACTTTTGCCATTCTGGCGATGCGACTTTTCGGTATCTTACTCAAATAAGTATTTGGCCCTCATCTACCCATTCTTTTCTTCTTGAATGATTTCCCAGAGTTCTAGAGAACACTCCAGCATGACCAGCAGTTTGCCTACCGAAGACACTGCCCCAGGCCTTGGCCGGACCTGGTGCGTCGTATTTCAACACGGCGCGAATTCCTCAGCCAGTATCCGACTGCATCCAGATGTTGCCCTCGATGAGATGACCGACATCCGTCTCTGCGAGTATACTGGTGCCCCAAGCACTGTGCCGCACCACATCACTCATCCCGTTTCCGAGGTCACGACTCCGGAGAAGGTAAGTACTACTCACCACAACCTGGACAGCAGTCACTAATTACCTCACCAGCCAGTCAATCTCGAGTCCTCGATTGGCCATGGCCAACCAGCTGCCATCACCAGCTATGATGCCATGCGCCCCTTGGGGCCGCCCCTCCGCAGCAACAACAACTCTTTCAACTCTAGCTCGGAAGTTAATAGCTCGGGAGTGGCCCGCCAGCCTCCTGCGGACGGAGAGGGTGGCTCCAACGAGACACTTCCTGTCCGCTCCAAGCTTACAACGTCGCGGATGTCGGTGCTCATCGTCGGAGCTCTGGTCCTGGTTGTGGTGCCAGGTCTTGTTCTCGGGGTGGTGGCGAAGCAGATACCGTGGGGCATCGCACTCTCTGGTGCTATTGCTACAGTTGTCAGTTTCTTTGCAGGTCTTTTTTATTATCACAACAAGTAAAACTGGTAGATCTCGTCATAGCTATGCCACAGGTTCGTTAGTGTTCGCTCACTGTGGTAACTTTTTCGGTGACGCGACATTCGACACCCGCACCACCTGACCGCAGCAGCCCCCCCCCCTCCTCCCCCCAGCTTTTCCCCCAAATCCACTCCTACATTTCTGAAAAGGGTTGGTCGAAGACCAATATTTCCTATTGATGTCTGATCAGCATATGTCCCGAAGCGATGGAAGCATTCTGTTATAGCATATTGAATCATACACCTACCCTGCTATCCCATCTCGGTACGCCGTCCATCAGCAACATGATGAAGAACAACTGATTTCAGCCAAATCATCATGGCGTATGACTACGTTCAAGGATGGGATCTACTGTGGAGGACTGATGGACACAATAACTTTCTCCGATGCCCTTTCATACAGTCAAACGCGATGAAGATTCATTGCCTTCTTTGCTTGTTCCCCCATCTCTTCCACAATTGGGCAATGATCTGTCCAATATCCCCAGTACCAGGCAAGGGGGGTCTCATACCATTTGTGTTCAGAGAGAGAACATCAAGGACGCCGATCCCATCTGACAGGCATGTATGACACGCTGCAACGAGGCGGGCACAAAATCTGCATTTAAAGAACATAGTGCAATTGCGATATTATTGCAGCCCGAATCTTCCACAAAGTCTATATTCTTAGGAGAAAACAATCCACTCAGTCTATTGAAAGCGATAATCTGCAACTGATGTTGTCCATTACTACCTATAGACACAGTACATCAGCCTGATACGGGTACATTTGGCTTTCTAGGTTAATTGTATTTATGTGGACACCGTCGACCATACCTGTGTATAGATACAACAGTAATCTTGGCTACCCACTATCCAAGTAGCGACTTGACATTGGGAAACATGATTACATGTAAGGCATCGAGAAGTGCAATGGCTTTCACCAAGTGTCTACCTAGCAATTATTACGTCGAAGGCACTGTCCTGTAACCGCTACATTGGCGGTCCCATGCCGTATTGAGAATATGAGAATACTTTTTGAAAACCTCCGGGGCTGCTGTTTTCACGGCTCGAGGCGTGTTTGGTTGATTTATAGGAATGCCAACTCTGCCATCTCCGCCAAATGAGTGACCGGGCCTGCAAGGTGGAGACGAGCGAGTTTCTACATCTCACCTCTCTCTAGTGACTGATCCATACATCTTGTTTTGTATCGGTAGTTGGGGCAAGCCACGGGACCGGTGATCATGGCAATAGATGGCATTGAGGCGAGGGCGTACGCAGTGACTAAGCGGAGGCAAATGGGCGGACCATGATCCTAGTCTGCAAATGATGTGGCCCCAATACCCCCAATTACTTCCTTTTTCTCGCATAGACAAGATGGCACATCCTTTGGTTCCCGGAAGCGCCTTAACAAATTCTGTTCCGGGGCGCCCCCGCTTCAGTCACGGCACAGCGGAGCTCATCGTCAAGATTAGTACAGCAAGGTAGACCAATAGAATATAAGTTTGCATGGTATTCCATTGTTGTACTTAAATAAGGCATTCTAGGCCTGCCGCCCGGGTTTTCCGGCAGGAGCTGTGAAATGCAGTCTGCGCCATCACAACTGCGCCCTACGCGCAGATAGATACCGAGGTATCGGGTGCTCTACCCGACGGGCAGGACCTTGCTGGTCGGTCTTACTTCATACTGCATAGTTCTATGGCATATCAGTCTAGTACACAAACTACCGTGCTGTCATCAACGAGCCGTCCCGCATAGGGCCAGGCAGAATTATGTCGGTTGCCTTGCCAAGGATGAATTTTGTGGCTTTAACAGGCCTAGCGGGAAACAGAGGCCAATCAGAAGCAGCGGTTTTCTCTTCTCCCACGACCCAAGAATCGGCCGGCCCGCCCGGGCAAGACATGTCCGAGCCGACATGTTCTACCGACAGCTCCTTACCCGTCGACAGGGGCCAGGGCCCTACTGGAATTCAGGTGAACAGCTTGATCGCTCAATGCTGGTCCAGAATGCTTCTGGGAGCCCATGTTTGTTTCAAGAAGTCTGCAGCGAACCCCTACGGTCAGCGTGGCGATAGGACATTGTTCGCGACGAGATCAGCCCTTGAGTGCCCTGATGCCGAATTGAAACGCATCGACCAGTGCTTCACCGTCTCTTGAGCTGTTTTGATTGACCTCGGCACCAGAGTGGCTCCCACGTAGGCACCTTGTGGGAATGAGACCAAATAGCGTGATGTTCGTGATTGGGCACCTGAACGGGGCTCTGGGCGAAATCCAAGATTTGCCGTTGTCTGAACCATTTACATGTATAGCGACCAGCCCAGACAGGGAGAAGAGAGCCTTGTGCAATACACATAACAATTATCTTAGTGTACCGGTACTTGCTCAGATGTGACCTCGGTCTAATATCACAAAGGTCGTAGACCCTCGAGAAGTCATATAAGAAACGCAGTTTCCTGTTTGTCGTCACTCTTACCCATCATCCAGAATGCACTTATGCTCCAATTTCCTCTCAAGACATCGAGCTTGAAGCCTGCTCCCACAACACGAGCAAAATGCCCACTGAAAACCGTACCCCGTGCCGTGGCCATACCCTGCCCGGCGTGTTCCAACACGATGTCACTCACTTTTTGAAAAATATTCAACACAATGCACATGTTATCTTCCAAGAGACGACGAACGCTGTTCTCAGAGGGTATAGTGGTGGTCAAAGTGTCGCTTCCCATCGCATCACTCGCCCCGGTTCCGAAATTCCGACTCTAGCCCACCTGGGCAGACAGGTACTGCCCACAGATCTCAGAATATTGGGAGAAACAGTTACTAACCTCCCTCCAGTCAACGGCTCTCGAATCTGGGTCTATCGAAAACCGACAGCTCGCCATCATAAGCCCAGGAGCCGTGGTGCCGCCCCTCCACAGCCACGGCAACCTTTCCAACTCTGAGACTGGTGACTTAGAAGAAGCTCGCCAGGTAGCATCGGGCGGAGGACATGGATCCAACGAGGCGGCCCCTGGACGTACGAAGGTGATAATGGTAGTTATCATTCTCGGGGGTTTGTCCTTGATCGTGGTTCCAGGGCTTGTCCTCGGGATTGTAACGAAGGAGATACGTGTAGGTCTTACACTTTCTGGCGTGATTGCTACGGTTGTGAGTCTTTTGGCAGGACTTTACTATTACTACCATAACAAGTGAGGCAGGTGGATTTGATGGGACGTAAGCTGCTGATTTGTTGCTTTTACTGGTGGTATCATGTATTCTCAATCCAGCTCACATTCCCTCGTTCCCCGTCCCAATTCTTTGGATGCCTTGGTCTGAGATCAATGCTTACATGTATTATCACGGTCTTGGCCTGTATATCTTTGCAGGCGTCGGAAGCATTCATTCAGGGAAACCAATTTTAGTAGTTGAGTCTTGATAGAATAGCCGAGAGCGTGTAGATCATGCTTACCAACAACAATAATGAAACTCAGTCTTGTCTTGAGGAGTCAAATGTCTCCGAGTTTGGGTTCATGAATCCATCAGTTTGGACTGGTGGATAGCATACAGAGCGATGGTGGGTCCATAGTCAGTCGGGGCCACCACTATTTACGTGCCTGCCCAAGATAAATATCTGACTAAGACCTGGTAGTCTACAATACCGGTATGCTCATGGGAAACAGCCACATGATCGGAGTGCCGAAGAGGATCATAGAAATTTTAACAATGGTATCCATTGTCTCGGCTCCACTAGCCGACGCTGCGATGTTGACGCAATGGTCAGTCGTCATCTGCTGGCACAAAAACATGAAAACTGGGCGAAAAATCAGGGTTGGAGGGGTTCCGTTGGTGATGCTGTACAGTTTGCACAGTAGCAATATTCTAACCCAGGAAGTGTCAATTCAGTTGATCCGAAATAAAAATTGACACAAGAAAAGGTCCTTAGAATATCCGAATAGAGGCGATAATATACATACCAAGGACGTCATTCCCCTTATGCAGAAGATGATGAACGTAGGCTTCATAGAAAAGTAGTAATAGATAATTTTGTTCGTAGGTACTAGTTAGTTTCGTTTGTCCATAATCGAGAGCAACAAAGAAGACACTATAGTAGCCCATCCAATGCCTCTGCCCCCATATCTCTCGAGTCTCGCGTCCTGTCACTTGTGACTCGTGGCTGTATGCATGCAAGTTGTGGAGGGCTTGAGCAATGGCTGGTACCCTAAGGTAGTACGAGGGTTGCCATCAGCCATACAAGCGGGGCGTAAGTTGCATTAACCGCGGCATTGCCCCCCTTGGACTTTCACTTTGAGTGTTTATCGGGTTCACGTATCGGGTCTCTGACAAGAAGTCCGAATAAAACAGTGGCATTTCACCTTGCTTTACCAAGCTTGAAGATGAGTTGCTCTGTGCCATAGTTCAAGTAAAGGCTTCCAGATATCATGGCTCAGGCGGCGCTCCCGGCATCGCGGGATGTGCCATCTTGTATTTGTGTGCCGAAAAGGAAGGAGATGGCAGCACTGAGCTTCCTGACTAGGTGCGGTCCGCCCGCCAGTGCCTCCGGTGGAATCTAGCAGTGAGTGTACCTTGCGTGCCCATCGCCTCCTTGTCAACCACCCAATGGCCACCGGTCGCAAGTCTGTGCGTCAATGGTCCCCGGTGGAGGCCAGCAGTGGGAGCCATCACAATGGCAACCATTCCCCTCATCGAGCCTGCTCGTCGGCAAGGATGGAACGATGAACAGCGGGCAATTAGGAAGCGCCACACACAACATTGCGATTGACGGTGGCAGTTGTGGATGAATTGGCTCAAAGCGAACCGAGCAGCAATGTGATGGATGGTGAACCCCCCCTGAGGCCCAAAGGATTCATGTAAGTTGATTGGCTGATTGTTTGGCTGGCGACCACATCTCGGGGGCCGCCCCCAGGCCTAACAGGCAGGGCCTTGCTGGTCAGTCTCACTGCATCCTGTAGTGTGGGTCACTCGCCGGCCAACGAGCAGGTGCGCACAGGGGTCGGGCAGGATCGCGTGCCGCTTTCTGCCATCATCGCGCTCGCTTAAGGCCATCGCAGCGGCCGTTTTCGGACAAGATCGCTTTGGATTTTGTGCAGAATTCCCACGCCCTGTACACAACACCACCTGGCAGTCCCGGGGTTTCAGCCTGCTTCTCACTTGCACCATTATATTCTTCTCAGCGCAAGCCGGACCCAGCCCAAACGATAGGCAAGGTGGTGGTATCAACATGAGTCTCGGCCATGTCTCGACCGAAGCGGCACTTACGCAGCGGACGCAGTCACATACACCAGAGATGGCCGTGCAGGACGTGCATGCGGTGCTGCACGCCCTAGTACTAATGTGGGACAGTGCTTGCTCACACGCCGTATAAGGTGAAGAGATTTATAAGGCAGTGCTTTCAATTTGTGTGACGGTGAATAAACCTGACTCTCGGAAGAGAGATAGACACAACGATGGGATCGGCAAGGCCTGGCATATAGGGCTTGTGGCAAAACCCGTGGATGGGATTTTCAGTTCTGCTGCTGTTTGCTATGCTGGGCTGGTAACAATCGACACCGTCAGACCTCGAATCATAGTGCATGACGGGGTGATGGCTATTGCTGAGCTTTCTGACGGTGTATCAGAGCAAAGCTTGCATTTGAGGGCCGACGGAATTAATGCGGGGGGGGGCTGCCCCCGTGGCGCTCACCCCCTGGATTACTGCCTGCGCGGCGGGCAGACATCGAGAAGGCCATTATATATCCCAACATGCATCCTTCTCGTGTCGTAAGGCGGACTTCCAGTATGGTCGCGGACGGGACAGGGGTACGTAGCGGGAAATACTTTATTTCAAGCCCTGGCCGCCACCGTTGAACGCGGCCGAGGTAGCTGACGGCGGCTGCCAGCCACTTGGAGGCTTCCCGTGGGAGTCGGTCAACACCGCCTCTCAGCACGGGGTAGCACCATCTCTAGTGTACGTGGCTGCGTGCCATGGTATCTGACGGCAACTCCAATCTTACAACGGAGAGGCTCCGCGGCGATCAACCCTAGGGCATCTGACGGTACGATGTACTATGTACCGGCGCCGCCCGCATACTACCATTGGAACTAATTGAGATTCATCAACCACCTGCAACTCCACCACCAGTTGCATCGAAGAGGCGTCAGCCTTTTTGCACGACGCGAAAGTGTATTTCCTTCGCGACCCTCTCTCTTCTGTGCATATTACTAGCACCGAGCTGGAATGACGCGCATGCATGTATAATTCGCTACCAGTACGTAGATTCGAAAAGACCATATAAGAAAACCATCCTCTCCTTTCGAAATGCTTCTTCCCCTTCTGCTCAATTCGTACCCTCAACACGGACATAGTCTTCACCTTATTCATCTTTATTGGCCTGGAGCTGTGCTTGTGCTCCAACATGACGAGCACCACGCGCTCCCGTAGGTCCCCGTGGGAGTTTGCCCACCTTTTACCCAACTCGTTCCAGCTCGGTGGTGCCAACCTCTCAAGCATCATTGGATTCCGTCCCGTTCATTCCGTTGACGAGATACTGTACATTAGTCTATTCGAGTACCCAAGTCGCCAGAGCGCCGCGTACCCACGAAACACCCAAAACGCTGCGGAGATTACGGCTCGGCAAGAGGTAAGCACCTGCCACAGATGACCCAAATGAGACGAATGTCACTCATTCCATTTCTGCAGCCATACGACGTCGAGTCCCCTCCTTCCATCGGTACCACGAACAACTTGGAGCTAGTAGGCCCGCAGGAGGCGCCGTTCCATGACAACCCCTGGGCCGAAGAGGCCACCGACGTCGTCGTGGCTGGCCGTCCCGCCATAGACAGAGACCACGGGCCCAACAGGGCAGCCGTCATCCGCACAAAGCTCGTCAAGATCCTCATCGGTGGGGTGGTGTCGCTGATCGTGCTGCCGGGGATCGTTCTCGGAGTCCTGGTGAACACCATGGCAGGTATTGCGCTTTCCAGCGCCGTCACTGCATTGGCCAACCTCTTTGCAGGTCTCTATTACTACCTCAACAAGAGAGAGTGATGGATCATGTGGGAAACGGGCCGGTGGAAAGTTGATGAGGGCTAGATGATCGTCTGTTGCCAGTCGGAACCCACATACCCCATGAACAATCGCCTTTTCCTCTCTAATCTCAACTTGCAAGTCTTCGTAAGCACCGACCAAGCTGCCCCGACCAAGCTGCAGCGACCAAGCTGCCCCGGCCGACCCGAGGGAAGCGCAGCCGCCCTCGCCCTCCACCAAAGACAAGCTATCGCAAGAGCCCAGCAACGACATTTCCTATAGTTATTTGGTCAGCATATGGGAGCAAGCGATGGGAAGCATTCGTTTGTAGAGAATAAATTCACATACCCCAATTCTCTACCATTCCGGTCGGTTGACCGAGACGAAGCCATACTCAACATCGACGAACACACAGTTGACTCGCACCACTGGTCAAGAATTTTCCATTCCTCTCCTAAACCTGCAACGCAGCATCCTCCCTCGCAGCATGGCTCCCCTTCCTCCATCCCTCCGTGTGATCCTCCACCTCCCGATGCCTCTTCGCCTCTCCTACCTTACCCCACCCACCACCACCAGGGGTATTGATGATGATCCTGTCCCCAGCCTTCATAGGCGCACTGTTCTTGGCCCCAAGGTTGATATGCCTTTCCTCATACTCAATATCCTCCTTGTCCACCTCATTATTACCACCGCCCCCATTAGCACCATTACCAGCCTTGAGCCGCCGCAGCTGCTTCTCCCAGCTAGCCTTCTCGACCTTGCGCACCCAGACATTCAGCCCGCACGCGGCATCCCCGCCGCCCGCCAGGCCGTAGGGGTGATACACCCTCCGCTCGGAGAGGATAGACACCTGCACAGGGATGCGGAACTCAATATCCCGTACAACACCGTCCCCGCCACGGTGCTGCCCCACCCCGCCAGACCCCTCCCGGATGCTGAACTCGCGCAGCAGGACGGGGTACCGGCGCTCAAACACCTCGCTGTCCGTGATGCGCGTGTTGGTCATGTGCGTGTGCACGCCGCTGGTGCCGTCCCAGTGGGGGCCCGCGCCGGACCCGCCGGCGATGGTCTCGTAGTACCCGAACCCGCGGACGGCGTCCTGGCCCGCGGCGTTGCCGCCGAAGCCGAAGGTGAGGTTGTTGCAGTCGCCCTGCGAGGCGGCGCAGGCCTGGAAGGCCTTGAAGATTACGTCCGTCACGCGCTGGCTGGTCAGCACGTTGCCGCCCACCACGGCGGCGTGGTCCGAGGGCGAGAGGAGGGAC
Organism: Diaporthe velutina; assembly: GCA_038088505.1. NCBI lineage: Eukaryota > Fungi > Ascomycota > Sordariomycetes > Diaporthales > Diaporthaceae > Diaporthe > Diaporthe velutina. The sequence continues at coordinate 62,049 of JBBWSJ010000101.1, read as the reverse complement.
TTGGGCGGGATCTTGACGTGGATTGGTTTGAGGCAGCCTTGGTTGAGGGGGATGTCTTCGGAGATTAGGCATCGGAGGCAGTAGATGATGGCACTGTTTGAGATGTTAGGTCGTGTGGCTTTGGGATATTAACGAGAGAAGTGTCTGCTCACCTGTAGCTCACGGCTTCTGGGGCATTGACGTTGCCGTATACCTCCGGTCCAGTGCCCTCGAAGTCAAATACTGCCTCGCCCTTGTTAGGGTCAATGGTGACCTTCAACTTGATCGGGCTACCGTCATCCATGTAATCCACGGACGAGAGGTCCTTGCCCTCAAACTTCTTGCTCACGTCCTTCAGCAGTCGTCGCACACACGACTCAGCATTATCCTGGATGTTCTTCATGTAGAACATCACAGTGTCCTCGCCATACTCTTGAATCAAGTTCTCGATCAGTGAAATGCCCTTCTGGTTGGCGGACACCTGCGCTCGCAAGTCGTTGATGTTGTCAGCGAGGCAACGAGTACCACTGCACCCAGGGTACTTCGCAGGCTCATTGTACAACATCTCCACGACCCTCTCCTCGTTGAACTTGCCCTCACTAACAAGCTTCTCGCTCTTGATAGCAGCACCCTCCTGGAAGAGCTCGCGCGAGTGGGGTGGCATGCTTCCGGCGGTGATGCCGCCAATGTCAGCATGGTGGGCTCTCGACGCCGCGTAGAAAAGGATGTTCTCCCCCTTCTCGTCGAACGCGGGCATCGTCAGCGTGATGTCGGGAAGATGTGTTCCGCCATATGAGGGGTGGTTGGAGATGATTACGTCTCCTCGCTTCAGCTCGCCCTTCCATATCTCGGCTTGCCGCTTTACACATGTGCCCATGGAGCCCAGGTGCACTGGCAAGTGGGGAGCGTTCGCAACGAGTCCTCCAGTTGCGTCGAAAATGGCGCACGAAAAGTCAAGACGCTCCTTGACATTCGTGCTGACGCTTGTCTTTTGTAGCGCCCTGCCCATCTGCTCCGCGATTGCCATGAACCTGTGGCCGAAGATGCTGAGCACGATCGGGTCCACTTCCCGCTTGGACAGGTCCGTCCCCTGAGACTCGTCTCTGCCGGTATCAGCTCCAATGTTGACAACGACATGTGTCTGCAGAATAACCGCCTCGGCCTTGGGTGTGACGACAATAGTCTGCGTCCCGTCAGCCAGCATGGCTGGACCTTTGACAACATCTCCAACCTGAATGTCACCGAGCTTGTAGATTGGTGTCTCCAGCCTTCCCTCCTCAAAATAGACTTGAGCACTTGAGTGCTGACTTTTCCCAGAGACCTCTTGCCTCTTCAATTGCTTTAGCTGCTTGTCCACCGTCTCCTCGGCGTACCTGAAACTCTTGCCAATGCCTCTTACTCTCACATCGTCGATAATGATGTCTCGATCGTCTAGTGTAAATCCGAATTCGTACCGATGATGCTTCACAAACGCCTGGTCGAATGCCCATTCTTCGTCGTCAAAATGCTCTTTCGCGTCTTCTTCGCTTGGTTTGATAATCATCAATGCTGATTCTGTACCTCGGTATCTCATGTTTAAGTACTCCTCAAACACAATGTCTTTGTCGCTGAAACCCTGGTCCTGGAGTGCTTTGCGGGACTTCTCCTTGAGCTTCTCCATCTTTTCCTTGAGTTCACCAACAGTTTTGCCATCATTGGACCACACCGCAGAGTCTGGCTCTTGCCGTTCGTCAACGACGTCTGCTAACGCCATTCCATAAGCTGAAAGCACGGATGAGTATCTGTGTATTAGAATTTGCTTGATGCCCAGAGCGTCCGCAATAGCGACGGCATGTTGTCCTCCTGCTCCACCGAAGGTGGCTAGCCTGTGTTTTGACGAATCATGGCCTTTGGCTTCCGTTATTGATCGAATAGGCCGGGTCATGCTCTCGTTGGCGACAGTCAAGAAACCGTATGCGACCTCATCAACAGACATTTTCTTCCCCGTCTCGTTGTTGACCTGGTCTGCGAGCTCTTGGAGAACCTTCTTACTGGCCTCGACATCCAGGCCTTCGTCCTCATTCTTGCCGAATATCTTGGGGAAGAACTCGGGCAATAGTCTGCCCAAGTACAAGTTGGCGTCAGTGACTGTAGCAGGTCCGCCCTTCCTGTAACATGCTGGTCCAGGATGTGCGCCGGCGGATTCAGGACCAACGACAAACAGACCATTCCTGAAGAACAGTCGTGAGCCACCGCCAGCTGCCACGGTGTTGATATCCAGCTGAGGCGATTGGATGGTGACGCCTGCTGTTGTGGTCTCGAAGGTATGATCGTATCGACCCTCGCCATATCTAGAGACATCGGTACTCGTCCCTCCCATATCGAATCCAATGACCGGGATCTTTGTGTCCGAGTCGTAGGACGTGATGGCGTAGCCGACGACACCACCCGCAGGGCCAGACAGGATGGCCTTGAGGCCGGTGAACTTCTCGACATCGACTAAGCCACCATCACTCTGCATGAACTCACAGCGGGCACCACGGCTCCCGGACTCGCGCTTCACGCTCTGTGTGCCCAGACCGCCCTCGAAGCCCTTCTGAAAGCCGTCGATATACTTGCGGATGGCGGGGGTCAGGTACGCGTCGGCGCAGACCGAGGTCGCCCGCGAGACCAGCTTGATCATGGGCATGAGCTCGGAACTCAGCGAGACGTGCCGGAACCCGATCTCCCTCGCGATCCTCCCCACCGCGGCCTCGTGGTCCGGGAATGTGTAACCGTGCATCAGACACACCGCTATGCTCTTGATGCCCTTGTCGTATACGCCCTGCAGCTGTGTCCGTATTCTGTCCTCCTCTGGCCGTTGAAGTATGCGGACTGCCTCGCCCGACAGGCCCATGACCAGATCCGCCGTCTTCGCCTCCGCGGTGCCGGCCTTGACCTCTGGCTTGGTGGCGTACCGCTCCGGGTCCTCGGCATAATCCTCGAGTGTGACCCGCTCGTCAATTTCCACGACCTCGGAATACAAGACGTCGGGCTTGCGGATGGCGAGGTCAAAGATCTTGGGCCGGGACTGGTTGCCGATGACGAGGCAGTCCTTGAAGCCCTTGGTGACGACCATGGCGATGGTCTCTCCCTTCCTCTCGAGCAGCGCATTGGTGGCGACGGTGGTACCCATGCGGATGGAGTCGATCTTAGAGGTGTCGAGGGACTCGCCGCGGGGGATGTCGCGGCCGAGGAAGTGCGACATGATCCTCCGGATACCCTCAAGCGGCGCATCCTGGTAGTTGGCCGGGTCCTCAGACAGCAGCTTGATCACGATGTCCTCCCCTGCCAGGTTGCCCACGCAGTCGGTGAAGGTGCCGCCGCGGTCTATGGCGATGCGGATGCCCCGCTCATCCTGACTGGAGCCCATCTTCAAACGTCTGTCCTGGCTGCTGGATGATCGTCTGGCAATCCAGAATTTCAGGATGTGGGAGGGATCATGAATGAGGTGATCAACGGGTATGCGAAGAAACAAGCGTGAGAAATTGGCAAAAATGAATGTTTTTAGAGCAAAAGATCACCACGATGTGAGGTAGTTCAAGACCCCTCCATTGGTATTATTCAGTAAATTATTCGTCATGATTTCGCTCCGATCCCGGGCGATAAGGGAGTCGGAGGGGTCTCGCTGCCGGATCGCCCGTTGCACCCCACCTACGCTCGGGGTGAACGCCCAAGAGCTTATCCTTTGACAGCTCGACAGCGCCCCAGGAGGAGCTCCCTTCCCCACATCGATCACCGTTGCAGGTGGAGGCTGATCGGGGTGGACGCCCGATCTTGCGCCTGCATTGAATCCACACATGTGCCCGCACTATCGCCAGGTCACCCCGTTACTGCCGTACGTTTCTCGACTTTCTACCACGAGAGAAGACAACAAGATGACAAATTGGACGAATTATATTTGTCATTCATATTCATACCTTTGGGAAGCTGTATATGATTTAACGGAGACTGGACGCGACATTTTTTACGGTACCATGTGAAACTGTATGGCCTGGGGTATATTGTTCTATTTCAAGGTCATTAAAATGAGCCCCGCTCCCGAAAAATCGACGAGCAATTGCCATATTGAGTGTTCACGCTCATGGGTGAATGGCATCATGACCGTGTGGTAATGGCGAGCTGCGCAGCCCTTCATCCTTCGGCCCTGCGTCGCAATGCCCCCCTCCCCGTGGTTTCCAACCACAACCACAACCACACAATGCAAGGTGAACTGTGTAATTGCATCGAGTCCTGCAGCATTCGCCCCCGTCAGTTGAGCCCCTGGACACGGATCGAAGATGCATAGGTTTGTAATTGAGAGTGACTTCAGACAAGTTGAGAAGATTGTTTAAACGCGGTTTTTGTCGTCACAGTAACACTGCCTGCATGGTATTGGATCCCATGGAGTCGCGTCACTTTGCTGGCCCCGCGGCGATCATCATGGTCGATAGGAAAATATAGAAAGGAAGAGGATGCTTACACCGCATGCTTGTTCCATGACTGCATTTGCGACAATGCGTATCGTCCGCAGCGCTTTGCCACTCCATATAATTCGCGTGGATCTCGGGTTTCCACCCATGTATTCAGGTGAGAAATTCAGAGCCCGCCTCACGTTCAAGACTGGGGCCTGAACTTGCCGCGCTTCTGCGTCATGGCCTGGACCTTCTTCCTGTCCTCGTCGAACTTCTTGATCAGCTCCGCCTGCTCCGCCTTCTTCCTCTCGCGCAGCTGGAAGCGGTAGAAGTTGGTCAGCTCATCCTTCTTCTTCTGCTCGCGGTCCAGCATCTTCTTGCGCGCCTCCTCGGCCTCGTCCCTCCTCGCCGGGGCGGCGCGCCCGCCCCTCGTCACCGTCACGAAGCCGTCCTCGTCCGGCTCGTTGCGCAGCCTCTTGGCCATTTCTGCGGCCTCCTTCTCCTTGCGGTTGAACACTGTGAAGAATACGTCCACGGACTGCTGGAGGATCTCTGCGGGCGGAAATGATAGTTTGTTGTGCGCCTGGATCCACTGCGGGCCTAGTGGCGGGACCTTCTCCTTTACACCCTCACCCCAGACTGGATATTTCTTGCTCTTGTGGACCTTCGCGATGGCCTTCAATACTATGTCCACGCTCTTCTCGTCGGCGAGGACAATGACCGCCGTGCTGCCGCCCCGGTGCAGCTCTCGCGTCCATGTTGGTGGGAGCCGCGCTACTTGTTCCTCCTCGTCTTCGGAATCAGAGTCGGACTCGTCGCGCTTTCGTTTTCGTGATGCGACGGAGGCGACCCGTGCGGCCTGGGCGGGTTCCAGAGAGACTGGCTTCCCCTTCCTGTCTGCCTCAAACGATATCGACTCGAATTTGCCATTCCCTGCGAGGGTAGCGATTATGGCGCGGAAGTGTGATTCCGTGCTGTCGACGGGAACGTTGGTTATGAAGAGGCTGCGGTCGTCATCGGGAGTGGGACGGTTTGGTGCATGTCGCCGGGCGTAGACATAATGTGTGGCGGTGTGAGGAAATGACGGCAAAGGCGGTATACTCAGTGGCAACACTGAGAACTCGCCTATTGTTTTCGGTATCGAAGACATGCTTGGGGCGGTTGCTGCTGATGCGTGGCAGCTGAGAAATCATAGAATGGCTTCTATTCCATAGCGCTGCTCCATTGTCAAGAAATTTACGGCTTGGTTCCTTATCTTATCGGCGACTGGCGACTGCACTCTTACGCCGACTCGGCTCCGAGCACTGGGCAGGTACTGCACCCAAGCACAGGTGCAAGTCAGACTGCAACGGTTTGAGACATTCCACAACACCGCCTCTTTTTCCTCTTTCTATGCTACCACGAGCCTATAGCTGGATACCACATCACCATGCTCTCGGCTATGGATCGCGATGAACCGGCTGGATTATCCCTGGGCCGGTCTCCAAGGCCGTGTCTTCCAATCTCGAAGACCGCCAAGAGTGGGAATCACGGTGCCGATGCGGGACCCGCCGACTGTCACATCACACCAAGTCGATGTCGTCAATAGCCAGTGGGCAATGTTTGACCGGTCAACCTACCGCACAGGTCCCCCACCCAGGGTCTTCGTTCCAGCGTGCTAATGCCATGAACCGTTAGACTCACCTAGACTAATGACCTGGAGGGCCTCATATGGTCGGTCAAGCATTTCCTGGGCGCACTACGCCGTCGTTCAGCGCATAGAAATCCCTTTGTGCCTTTGAGCCACCATTTGAAGTCTCGCACCATGGCCTTCAAGGCCACCCGATATGTCGAGCACTTCATGTCAGGCGAAAAGAAGGCACCAAACGCAAGACCTCCTCATTTCCTGGCTTTTCGATCATCGAGCACGTTCATCCTCACCACTGTCTGTATCGCCATCTTCACAGACATCCTGCTCTATGGCATCATCGTGCCGGTCATTCCCTTCGCCTTGACCAGTCGAGTCGGTGTCGACGAGGACTCGGTTCAGACGTGGAATGCCATCCTCCTGGCATGTTATACCATCGCGCTCTTCGTCGGCAGTCCCTTGGTCGGGCTCTACGCAGACCACACGTCCTCGAGGCGATGGCCTCTTCTCATCGGCCTGGTTTCCTTGGCAGGCTCGACCATCATCCTCTGCCTGGGGAGGACTATCGCACTCCTTATCCTTGGCAGGATCCTGCAGGGCCTGAGTGCAGCCATTGTGTGGACCGTGGGACTGGCCTTGATGGTTGACACTGTGCCAGACAAGATTGGCGAGGCGATGGGGTACTCGGCCATTGCCATGTCCATGGGTTTGCTTGTCTCACCTGCCATCGGAGGAGCTGTCTTTGCTGCGAAGGGCTACTACTCTGTGTACTATATCGCTTTTGGGTGCATTTTTCTTGATATTGTGCTCCGCTTGATTCTCATAGAGAAGAAAATTGCGAGGCAGTGGATCGGTGATGACGAGCAATCATTCGACCGTATTCAAGAGACGGCTGGACATCCAGCAGCTGGAGAGCCTGACACATTATCGCCCGAGACGGCCGAAGCGCCAGAATCGAGTGAGATACATGACGAGAAGCAAGTCGGAAGATCAGGTCCAGGTCACGATGGTGACAACGGTGATATTGATCGCGAAGCTACTGCCGTGCCACCAGCAGCGCCGTCCATCGTCGCGAGCGGGAGGACAGCGAAGCACCCGAAGCTGAAGCTCCTCAAGTCGCGACGCCTGCTCGCTGCAAACTTTGGAATCATCATCCAAGCCGGTGCGATGTGAGTCATCGCCATCTTCGCCACGCGCACTCTAACTCCCCTTCACCGCTCCTCCATCCAAGCTGAAAAGAAAAACTCTGCTGACCATCATACCACCACGACAAGGATCTCATGGGACACCGTTCTCCCGCTGTTCGTCAAGGACACCTTCGGATGGTCCTCAACAGCCGCAGGTCTTATTTTCTTCTGCATCTTCATCCCGGGCTTCATCTCGCCGGTAGTCGGCTGGTTGTGCGACCGATATGGCGCGAGGTGGCCCTCGACCGCCGGCTTCGCAGCCTCCATCCCCCTGCTGGTGTGCCTGCGCTTTGTCACCGACAACACCATTGGCCACAAGGTCCTCCTGGGAGCCCTGCTGGCCGTCATGGGCGTCACCTTGACGTTCGCCAACACGCCGCTCATGGCGGAGATCACCTATGCCATCGACGCGGAGGAGGCGGCGAGTCCAGGCATCTTCGGGAAGAAGGGCGTGTACGGGCTCGGCTACGGGCTGTTTTGCACGTCATTTGCCCTCGGGGGGTCCATTGGTAGTCTGATGTCGGGGTATGTGATGGACGGCGCCGGCTGGGGCACGCTGACCTGGGTGCTGGCGATATGGATGGCAAGCGGCGCTGTTGTCGTCGCCTTGGGTGTGGGAGGAGGCAAGACAGCGAACACCAAAGGAAGCCCCGAGGCTACTGGTGCTGACATTGAAAACTCAGCGGGATCACGGGATTCGTGAAGGCCGTCTGTTGGCGGTCCCGCGGTCTGGTGAGACGTGTCCCAATGACCGCCTCGCATGTAGTGTGCGCTGGCCAAGGTCTGCGCTCCCTGCTGTGTGACCACATCTTCTCTACCTCACACAGAGGCTTTGCACTGCCTCGACCTGTGCGACACATTTCATGTACGGGCCGAAAAGACGTCACACTATCGCACATGTGTCCGTCTTCCGTGGCCCCATTTCGAGCAGGGCTCGCAGGGTAAGGCTCTAGGTGTTCACGTGGCGACCTGTGGTGCGGGATGGTGCCACCGATCACTCCCTGATCGGACATGGGCTTGCGGAGCCGCATATTCTAATGCGTTCTCCTGCACGCTTAGGAATTCTGTGTGCGCATCTCATCAACCGCATTGCAGCCCGACCAGGCCTTCATTGGGCTACGGGGCTCGAGGTCCGCTGATACGCGTGCCAGATCTTTCCACCACAAGTCTAGAACACTCAATAACGGCATTTTCTAAAGTTCCAAGCCGCTCTTCCGCGTCCATCACGTATCAGAGTGAAACACTGTTTACTAAACCGTGGTCGTGCATGTAATGGTTGACGTGGAAATTGTGCACATTTGGTCCACACCTACACACCAACCCCTCAACATGAACTGCTGGCCAGAGCGGATCTACAGACGATCGTGGCCGGAAGACGGCATGTTCCGTTCACAGAACTCAGCTAGTTACATTATGGTAACACCCAGCCTTGCCATGGGGAGCAATATCTCCAGCTGTAGCTCGATATCACCAGCCTGCGAGGGCCTTTCGTGAGCTCGGTGAGATCGACCGCATAAGTCGCTTAGGGCGAGCACACGCAACCAACCAACGCCACAGGGCGTTCATATCTCGATAGTGATCCTGCCAATCCCGCGGCTAACACAGCTCAGCATCGACCCAGCAGCCTTGTCCTCGTCCCCCAGCGCGGAGCCGCGGTGGTCCGCCCTGCCAGCCTGCAGCTTCACCACGCACGTCCCGCAGTTCCCCACCTCGCATGACGACGACACCTGCTCGGCGCCAAACCTCGCCTGCAGGGCCTCGAGCAGGGACTCGTCGGCACCGACATTGACCTCCGCGCCGTCCCTGTTGGAGACAACAGCCTCAAACGGGTCCCCGCCCGCGTCGGCCCGGAACGCCTCGAAGTGCACCTCTTCGGGCGGAATCCCCGCGGCCCTCGTCTCCCGCAGAGCCTCGTCCATCATGCGCGGCGGCCCGCAGAAGTACAGGCGCGAGTTCCACGGCATGGTGTTGATGATGTCCTTGATGCTGAGACGCTCTCCGGCCGATGCGTCGTAGAGAGTGACCACCTCTGGTCCGAGAGCCTTGACGCGCTGCGAGAAAGGCATGTCATCGGCGCTGCGCACCGCGTAGTGCAAGCTCGCGTCGAAGTTGAACTGGCGCAGCGCCTCGAGGAGTGACAGGAATGCCGTGATGCCCACGCCGCCCGCGACGAACACGTGGCTGCTGCACGAGGTGACGAGTTTCATGCCCGTGATGCGGCCGACCTGGATGACGTCTCCCGGCGCGGCCGTCTCGTGCAGGTGCCGCGATGCGCCGCGCGAGTCCGTCTCGAGGGCCACACCCAGCTCGAGGCGGTTCCTGTCGCCGCCCACGATCGAGTACGCGCGCACGAGGGGCTGAGAGCGCCCGGCGACCGGGATACGGACCTTAGCGTGCGCGCCCTGGCCTACGCCCTCGGGCTCCGGCAGGGGTTCCACGGCCTCGAGGACGAAGGACGTGATCCGGCCCGTCTGCCGCTTCTTGTCCGCGATCTTGAAGTCCCTCCACTGGGCAGGATTGTCCTCCTCATCGTCAACCAGGCCCTGCTCCCGCCTCGCCTTGGCCCTGAGCTTCGCAGCCCTGCTCACGAACGCGTCGTGGCACTCCTTGCCGAACTCGGGGATGGCAGCGAGCTCCTCGGTGGCTGCCAGGTCGCCCGTGTTGCGGTGCAGGTACTCCTGGATGTGCTCGATGGTCCAGCGGGGTGAGGCCGCTCAACCAGCCGGATCTCATCGCCGGCCGCGACGTGTCCTTCGCGCAGGACGCGGTAGTACCAGCCCGTGCGGCTCAAGCGCCAGGTATTTGGTGCGAAACCCTTAAGCTCAAACCGGTGGCTCAGTTTGAAGCAGGGCTGCCGAGGCAGGCTTACCTGCAGGAGCAGCCCCCCGTCGTCTTCGTGGTTGGTGCCGGCCGAACCAACAGACATAATATCACCAATACACACATTGCGCTCATTCATGTGCCGCGTGACGAAGTTCTCACCAAAACCACCTGGTATAAAGCGAGAAGCTGCCGATTGGTGCTCCGTTTGCCATGTTGGGTAATGGCTGCAGCAGTCTAGTGGCGTTGGACGGGGTCAGCAGGGGCGTTTGTGATGTGAGTGTGCAGCGCCTAGTGCCGTGTGTGGACATATTTGTATATGTGTGAGTGACTAGTCGTTTGGGGGCTGTATTCTGCGTGCTTAGGCCCAATACAAAAGCAAAGCAATGAGTATGTGACAAAAAGAAGAAAAAAGCACGCATCGGCGCCCGACTTACATCCGTGGACAGCCTTGTCCGGTCCTCCATGGAAGGTCAGATCATGCTCGTCCCCGTCTATGCCGAGCTTGCCGACGTGTACCGGCCCGTCGAGGAGTGATTTGTCGATCCCGGACTCGATGTTGAGGCCTTTGTACTTTTTCAGCTTTCCAGAGCGTACCTCGAGGATGACGTCGCTCCGAAAGGGCGCGTAAAGGTCGACTTCTTCCTCTGGAAGCATGCTGGTCATCTACAGGTAGCAATTCAATAACCCAGTCTGTAATATAAACAAGCGAGGAAAGTGAAACAAGAAATGATCAAGTGCTGACCCTGCATATCGGAAGAAATACACGTGCATTTAGTTCGTAGTTACGGTATTCGAAGGGGGGTTTACAAGAGGCGTCATTCGCCGAAAGCCACCTCCGCATCATCGGGATTTGGGATGACTAAGCTTAGACGGAATGGTCAAAGCCCGATTAGGAATTGCCGCGGGTATTTCCAGAGGTTTGGAGCGGCATGAGGTTCTCTGTACAGAGTATCATGTTTCTTACTAAGTGTTGTTGTATATTGCCTCCAAGGTTTTGGCCCAGCATGTTTGGCCGGTCAAGTTTGGGCTGCTGCAGCTCATGTATATCCGAGGTCAGGAATGGGCCCTACTCCCAAGGCCAAGCAAAGGACTGCGAGGCCCGACCGCGAGGCCCGCCTTGCCCTTTCTCAAGTCTTGGACGAACTGGTGGCCTAGAATCAGGTGTTATTCCGCGTTGATGGCGAGATTTTGTGTTTCATGCCCATAAACAACTCGACGCCGCGTCGTGGGCGGCCAGAAAAGACAAGACTCGTGGCCTGCCTGAGCCAGTGGGAATAAGTCGACTGCGACTGGTGGAATCTGGGTTGGACTCGACAAGTCCTGACTGCTGAAACCGCCTCCAACTGCAACTCAAAGCCACGTCTCTTCTTAATTGTATGGCTTGCGAGGCGCTCGCCAAACCCACGAACGGTACACAAACTCGGCTTCTTCGGAGCCCCAAGCTGTCGCAGAGCAAGACACGGCGTAATGGCCAGGGCCAGACGTGGTCGAAACAAAGTCGTACGAGAGATGAAGAGATGAAGATGGCCTCAAGCCACCAGGTCGGTCGGACTTCAACGCCAAACAATAGACCTAGGCAAGATAAGTAGTGCTGGCTCGAGTCTGTGATATATATCCATGGCTCATGCCCATCGTTCCCCGACAGAGAGAGGCATGAAGACTCGGCAACAAGCATCTGAATACCAACCCACTCTTTTCAAGACATTCATTGAGACCACGTCGAAATAGCCAGGCGCTATTCATTACCAGATCAAGAGGAGAAAAAGCAAAAGTGAAACCGGAAGCCCCAAGATGAAGATCACAGCCACCGTCGCACTCACCTGTCTCGCCGCGCTGGCCAACACGGTGGCAGCATCTCCATTCAAGAAGCGCGCCAGCTTCAGCGGCTACATAACCCCCATCGGCGAGATCAGCAACGCCGGTGCCCTATCGGCTTGCGGCCAGGAGTACGTCACCGGTAGCATGTTCGTCGCTGTCCAGCCCGGACTGCTGCCGGCCGACTGCTCGACAGCCCCCATCACCATCAAAATCAATGGTGCCACTGTCTCCGCCCAAGTGGTTGACAAGTGCATGGGCTGCGGTCCAGATCATATCGACGTCTCTGAAGCGGTGTATAAAGCCTGTGGAGGTGAAGAAGGAGGCATTGACCCCCTTCAGGGCGCCTCTTGGGAGTTTTAAGGGGGTAGTCCTGCCTTTCGGGCCGAGAGGAATGGGATACACATGGCGCTGGTCAGATTGTCCTGGTGAGCTCTGAGAAATGCCAGCTGTGCCGATATATGATTTATCACAACGCTTCTGGAAGCCTCCTCCGCTCCTGGGACGATCTCCTTCTTAGCAGGTTAATGCTATACCGACAACATGTCGGGAGTCGGTCAGGTTCCGTGGTGGATTGACACTCGTTTCAATAGCTGGACCATGTTGCTCCCTGCCTTGCCCAGGGTCAGCTTTAGAAAGGACTTTGATGAATATTCATGATTGACGTTGACGACACGAGGACAGAGACCGTTGAAGCTCTGTAATCCGAATTATTGTGAACCACAGGAATCAGGCTGCGTACTATGACTAGTGGCCGTGTCTCCATGTCCCACAGGTAAATCGTTTGTGCTTTGACCAGCCAAGACATACCTGTGCTGTGTCAGGAGATCGACCCTAACTCGTTGAACGCCTCGCAGAGTTCGTGACAAGTCCTTCAGGCGCTCCTGTAGCGATGCCGTAATACGCATCACTTAAGCACGACTTCGTGCTCGACCAGCTTTTCCCTTTCAGGCCCTCATTGTAGAACAAAAGCTGCACTTGCCAGCACAAGCACGGCACGGGGACCGAAGCAGGGGCGGGATAGGTGATTTTTGGCGGCCGACGGCTCCCGGATGCGAGATTTGTACACCCCGCTCACCGTGTCTAGCACACAGATTGCATACCAAGAGTGAGTGCATCAACTGGCTTCGTCTAACGTCGTGCCGTCCCACTTGCCCCTCCGTGAACCGGCTGGGCCTCCCCTCCCCTTGTTCTTGCAAGGCAGATTCCGCCTTGGGAGCACAGGGAATGGACCGCAGCACACACGCGGCGGATGCGACCTAGCCGTTTGGAGGCTGATGGGGGCTTCTTCCCCGCAATAAGATCACTCTAGCCCACAAGCTCTTGTCTCCAGGTGAGCGGTGGCGATGATAGATCGGGAAGCCTCTCCATGCAAGCTGGCCAGTTGCTGCTGCCTAGACCTGCCAACCGACGGTGAAAGCTCGAAGTGGAGCAAGTCCGTCCTACCCGAATCCTTGCAACAGCCAGAATCGGCAACAAGAAGTCGACAATCAGCGAGAGCCTGCTGATGATCTGCTCGTGGCCCGTTTGTTACCCCTCCCAGCTCGAGACATCTATGGTGGTATTGAATGTTGGACCTCTGTTGGTCTGTGGATGGTTCCCACCCAACTGAGCACATGATCGTCACCTCTTGACGGGCTCCAGCCTCTGTGCCACTCGAAATACGACGCCAGGTGATGGGAGTGGCCCATGGTGTACTTTAGTGCCAATATTGCGGCTCAAAACTGCCTCGTCGGGGATAGCATCCCGCCAGTGGCTGGGGGGTGGTCTTGTTTGGGGGGCGGGGCGTGCGCACTTCGATACGTGCTCTGTCGATGCAGCTGGCTGCATTCGCCGCCTCAATATACAGGTGACGAGTCCAAGGACCCAGATTGTGGTCGTCTCGCGAGGAGTTGGAGGAGGAAGGCAACCAATGGCCAGAGTTGGAGGTCTTGGGAGAGAGCCCGAATGTGAGTGTCTGCAACGGACGACATGACTCCCGCAGGCCCTAGACAGTCAAGGATCAGGGAACGAGCGAGGTTTCCACTTGAGGCTCTGCTCATAGAAAGGAAATGAAGCTCATTTCGACAGCAGGCTGGCCATGTCGTATGGAGCTCGGGTTAGGTGCATGTCCATCGTGCGAAAGAGGCACGCCGATAGCCTTGGGGGGCGGCCAGGTCAACTTGAGCCTCAAGGAACGATAAGACGTGTGGAAGGAGCTTATGCCGATCTGATGTCGTCCGATGCCTGGGTTGTTTGTTGGGTAAGCAAGAGGGCAGGCGCAAAGGAGCGCTGACTGACCTTGGAGCTATGAAGGCAGGCGGGCCTGCAATCTCAGCAGCAGAGACGCATTGTCCAGGCATGTGATTGGTCACAGTTGGCGCGCCAGTGAGCACGCACGCAGCTCCCAGTCCCGGTTTTTCAGCCTGCTCCTGACTTGCTTGCACCATCATATTCTTCTCAGCACAAGCCGCAACCAGCCATACGATAGGCCATCCTACAGCCCTGTTGGACCTCTGTCTGGCAATCATTCCAGAAGCCTGTTTCTTGGCACTCATTCTCTCAGGGACCACCCCTGCACATCCTCCCCCCTCCTCTCGCAGAGCCGCATTCCCAAACTTTTGCCGCTTTCGTTCCAACCTCGTCGCGACTTCGGTAGCTTTGCGGCTCTGCCATTTCAGCTCGCCATGGGGCTTGAGCGTGGAGCTCCCTCGCACTCACAAACCGAGACCAGAGACAATGGCAAGTGAGAGTGTCTTGGTGGTAATCTGCTAAAGACCGCTCCCTGCCTGCCATCCTTGGCGTGTCAGCGGCTCACAAAGTGCCCAATATGGCCGTGTTAACGGCACCAGATTCCATTCTCGTTCTGAGGACGCACAAGTTGTCGTCACGGTGAGACTCATACTAAGGGTTGGACTGTATTCCGCTCCTGTCCTTGATACAATCTCTCTCCCGCTTGTGCCAACGGCCCGGCCAGGTTGGGGCGAAAAGGAGGGGTCAATTCGACGAGGCTCTGGCACAAGTATATACATCAGACACCCCGACCCCTCAACATCAAGCCCCATCTCCGATGCATTCGACTCAAGAGCCGAAACCCATCATTTCACTCAAAATCTACACTTTGGCTCTCCTCGTCTCCTTTCAACCTCGCAGACACACGCGGATTTGACCACGGAAATTTGCACTTTTTCATAGACGACCGCGTTACAATGGCCAGGATGATCCAGACTGCCTGAGTCTGAGAGTAGGGGTCATGTCACTAAGCAAACTCCCTTATGAGATCATAAGCCTCATAGTACAGGAGCTGGAAATCGACGACGTTTTTCACTTGAGCCTCTCCCCGCGTTTCAACTACCTCGTCAAGGAGGACAGGGTGTGCAAGTCAATCTTAGAGGTACTGTCCAACGAACCCAAGCCCTTTCCGATCCCGGCTCTGAATGAGGGATACGAGGTTCTGGCTTGGGCTCGCCACCAAGGACAGCACCTACGGTTGGAATCAATCTGAGCTGACGAATTTGTGGCGCAGTCAAGGGCACCCGGAACCGCAGAGGCCGCAGAAGCAAGATCGAGTCAGAAATATGCCTCCGCCCTCCGAAGGCTGTACAAGCGGCGGCAGGCCATACGTACCGCCGCACCATTCACAACCGCCATCGTTGCAGTGGCAGAATCATGGATCTACGTGAACGGCACTCTGTGCCACATGTCAGAACGGACCCTGCGCGTCCTAGACTTACACAAGTCTAGCGGTGAGGAGACCATCATCGACGTGAGAGCCTTATTGGACGAGGCCATCACCGCATCTCGGGGCGCCCGGAAATACAAGTTCCAGATTCTTCACTACGCCGAGGGGATCATCTCATGCCTCTATATCCACTGCAGACCGGTTGTGGAGAGCTGGCTGGTTGTCTTCAATGTCAGCGAACGGAAGCTGTTGACAACCCTGAGCCTGGATACAACCTACAAGATATTTGTCCGAAATGATCGCAACTACCTATACTTCGGTACACACTCGGAGTTCGGGGACGATGGTTTCCGGAGATGGGTTCTCATGGGCTACGATATCCATGGCGGCCGATGGTTTGACCAGAAGGTCCACCTCCTGGACATGGTGGGCTCTGATATTGGCCAATCCATTGCCTTCGAGATCATAGATGGCAAGTTCTATGGCCTCTCTAACCAGACAAGTTTCGAGGTTGACGAAGTGGACTGGACGTCACACTACCACTGCTTCAGATTTCCTGTTGCGGCACCAAAGCCAAAGACGACCGAGAGGTCTGTTAAGGACAAGATGTGGCGGAGACAACACGCGGAGGGACCGATCGATGACCGGTGGTCTTTCATCCGCCTCCTCCGGGACGAGCGGGAGCCAACGCAACTACAGGTACTCGAGTCTCGGAAAGAGTGGCTTGCTGGGAGCCCCGGCCGGCGGAATTACTACACCACCCGGCTGGTCTTCCCGGACAAGGCAGCCGACTCAGAAGACGAAGCTGGCAGCCCCAGGGATCCAAATCCCCACAACGTCGGCGGTGGCATAATCATCAACCCTGCCACCGAAACCGTCCCGGAGGTGAGGCCACATACCAGCTACGACCTACCGCCCATCACGCCGCCACCCCGACCACGAGACCCCTTCAACACTCACGCAGGCGACGACGCGTCCACAGCCCTCATGTTCACCCTCAGCAAGTGCTTCATACGTTCTTACCACCCGCCAAGCCAGACCTTCCTGGACCTGGTCGACGACCCGGAGCCCAGCACCTCTCCAGATGCGATGCCAAGGCTCCGCCTACGGGCCGGGTCCCGCAAGCTCCGGCCCGCCCAGGACATCCTGGCGGACCCGGTAGCGCGGGACCTGGACCAGCCCCACGCCCGCCGTGCCGCCAGGCTTTACGAGTCAGAGGCAAGCAACAAAATCACCTTCTGGCCGCCGACAGCCGGGGAAGCCAACGACACGCTCACCGACCCAGCCCTGCTGGCGGAGCTACTAAGCGTCGTCAACCCACCCGAGCACGCAGGCGCTGTCAAGGGCTCGTGGGACGAGCGCTCGCTTGTCTACTCCACAGGCGGCGGGCCTGGCCGCGATAGCGGCATGCAGGCACTCGTCTTTGTAAGCTTCGACCCGGGCATCTGCCTGCCGGGCCTGAAGCAGTGGGGGAACGGGCGGCGCGACAGTGGCTCCGTGACTGGGCATGGGGAGGGAGAACACAACACGGGACTTCCCCATTGGCCTGCTGGGCCTGCGGGCGAGGACGTGAGGTGCCACGACGATGCGGGCAAGGGAAAGGGAAAGCAGCAGGTGCCCGCGTCCCCGCAAATGGAGGTGGACGATGACGATCCAGTGTCTTCGTCCCCTCCCCAGTCGGCCGGGTATTGTCCCGGCTGGACACCTGAGGCGTCATTTGACTGGGGCGTCGAGGTCCCCGACGCGGACGATCGGGCCAGTGGGAAGGGGAAAGCGGCAGGGGATGCTGCAGCCTCGTGTGGTGATGTCTCTGGTGGTGGACGAGGTGGTGATAGTGGTGATGGCGATCTCAACGGAAACGGAACAGGGCGGAATGCAGACGCAGACGCTGATGCAGACGCAGAAGCAATGCCGCTTCTGGGCATGGAGTTTGGCGCCGGCGATTCGTTCAGCTCGGCCGGGCAGGCATTCTCTTCTTTTTCCTCGTTTTACTCGTCCGCGGGTGATCATGGTGCGTCAGGCGGCTCGGGCGGCGCATCCTCGTCACAACAGCCACAGCCTCGCGAAGCGCTGGCAGCAGCAACGCCGACGAGCCAAGTACCTGGGTGTAAGTGGGCAAGCACAGGGCTCGCTATGTGGCGGGAGATCGGGTCTGGGTTTAATGGACTGCCGGATTTTACGAGCCCGAGGATGCAAAGGGGAGGAGAAAGACATGCAGGCTATCAATGACACAGTGGTATAGCTACACCCACCAGAACGTCCATCCACACACACGCCCTGGTTCAACAAGTGATAGACAAGTGCAGAAGGGAGAGAGACAACCTGCAGTGGAACGGCAAGTGCATGGCTATCTTCGAGAACGTGACGAGAAGCACAGGAAAGCAGCATATTCAGATGTAGACTCCCACACTCCGAGGTTGTCTTCTTCCCATATGCAGAAGGTAAAGGGCATAGCAACATTAGCCTCCGTGGCAAAGTAATACTAGGCAATCTCGTTCATGCATAAGCGAAAGCAATAAACAACACTATAATAGCCAATCCAACCCTCCTGCCCCCCCTTTCTTTCGAGCCTCGCGTGCTGTCAGCTGGCAGCTGGCGCCTGCCGCCGAGAAGCTCCCAACCACTGCACAACATGAGCCTCAACATGCCGAAATTATATGCACGCCAACGCCTCAACACGTTGGGCTGCCCCGAAGACAACAACACCTCCACCTCATTTTTCAAACCAATTCAGTGATCTTCACGCGAATAATCTCCCGGACACCCCCATACGGAGCCTCACCAGCATGCGAAAGCCTACATAATACGCCAGAGTCGAGAGCATGGGGCGGGCGCGGGCGGGAGACACCAGAGAGAGACCCGCCTGGCCGATGTGTAAGACAGGCATGCACTAAAGCCTTGATTCTCCCGGATGACAAGGCATACTTCGCGGGTTCGCGCGCGGGGCAAGGTTGACTGGTCGGGGCGATCTCTTCGCGCCGCAGCGGGACCTCGCAGGATTCGACGAGGAGTTCCATGGGGCGGCATCCTCCCGCCTGTGGTCGATGGGGGTTACTCGTTAGGCAGCCAGCCCAGCCCAGCCCCAGCCTGATGCCGCCGGCGGCGAAGCAGGGAGGGAAAAGGGCGTGAGTGGGTCGCGGACCACACCACCACCACCACCCCCTCGGGGCTTTTTTGGAAGGGACTTGGCTGACACTGGGCCCTCCAAATGAAGACGAGGAAAAGAGAGAGGTGGCCTCTCTTTTTCTTCGGGACGTTGGTTTCTATTGGCAGGGGCCAAAAATAAGATTGGCTTACCAAGAAAACACTCCTGTCTGCTGTTCGCTGGGGGCCGTCTAAGCAAGAGGTGAGCTGGGGTGGAGGGGACCACCTACCTGCAACCGAAATCTTACGGAACTTTAGTTGTGCGTGATGGGGCTTTTCAGAAGTTAACGCAGTAAGCTGGGGACCGATGCGGGGGATCTGTGCGCCGAGTCTTGACGTGCGGCTCTCCAGCTTTGGTGCGAATCCTTCGGTGAGGATGTTCGTCTGATGATCGTGGTTTTTACCTTCCGGCAAGGCTTTGGAGGGGAACACCTCTCTTGGCCACTCCGGCACCAGGGCGTCAAAGCTGAACACTGTCTCAAGATTACTTTGTTTGAAAATACCTCTGATTCCGAAATATTAACATGTCCATATGACCGTTGCTACCAAATAAAGAGAGAGCTTTGGCGGACTACACCAGACCTGACCCCATCCCAAGAACTTGGCTTCACTTCTCCACAAGAACCGCGAGCGAAGCCTAAGCCCGCGTACGGCCGTACCCTCACGACTCGACGAGGCTCTGGTCCAAATTACCTATCATGTATGCACGACAGGACCAGATGCACCCTCCCGGTACAAGACGATATCGCCCTGCCCCCACCCGACCACCATGCCTACCTACCTACATGTGCATTTCTGGAGCTCCGCAAATGTAGGGGGACGATTCGGGCCTTATGTTGCATGTCGAATCCACAACACGGGCAGTTGGACGAAGTCTCGTGGCCTTTCTCGTGGTCTGAGTTGTTCCAACAACAGAGACAAAGCGGGTCCCCACACCCACGCACATGATCGGTGTGATTCCCCAACGTGCACTTTATGCGCTGCAAGCGGCCGGCTACCACAAAGATACTCCTCGATTCGTCTAGGACGAGACGTGTACATACGAGGCTCCCATACCCAGCGAGAAAGGTGATCACAGGGGAGGTCAGACACGAGAACAAGGTGTGGTAAAAGGGTCTGTGGGCTGCACCTAGCCATAGATGGATTCTCCTACCCGGGAAGGTCCCAGAGCAAACCCGACGTGGCAGGTCTCCCACCCCTATCTAAAGGCAGAAAACACACCAAACCTCAGCCTGAAATTCCCCATCACTCCCCTCCCTTTCTTGCTTGTGCAAGAACACCATCCCCACACCAATGTAGGCAGTATCCAAGAGCGAGTGGAAGGGTGGGTGAGGTAAGAGTGTAGGAGCAGGCAGGCGGTCAAGCAGATACCATGAAAATGCTTCTCATCCCCCCTTTCTTAACCCAACGCCGCTCGCAGAGAAGACCGGAAACAAAACGCAAAACGGCACTTGCGGGGTATTGCGTAAGGACACCCTGTATGCTCTATCCTTTTCTGTACTCCATCCATAACGATCGATCAGCCGGTCGGTCGACAGAAGCTCACTCGCTTCAACCATCCATCCAATTACTTCCATCATGTGGCGGACCCGCGGTGCTTCTGCAGGGGTGGAACCGGGCGGGTGCATTTTTAAACTTTCGGTTGTTAATTCAGCCTAGGCTGACATAGTTGCCTGTGAGAACACTTTGTTAGTTTCTCGTCCACCTTCAACCCCCACGCACGAGGGGGCAAAGGGTAATCGATGTACTGACCTGGGAACTGTCCCTGCTTGCCCTGCAGTTTTCCAATCCACCACTCGTTCTCGTTCTGCGTCCGGCTCACAATCTCAATAATATCTCCGGCCCGAAAACTGAGATCACCTTCTGCTTGCGCCGAGTAATCATACAAGGCCGTCACCATCTCGGCAGCTGGGTTAGCACTCAACCTGCTGGGCTTGGGCTTCGGGGGTGGAGGCTTGGACTTTGCTGCTGCCGCCGCGGCCAGGGATGCGGACTTGGGGCTCGTCAGGGGCGGAGAAGTCGGACCGGCTGAGTAGGGCGGAGGCGGGTTCTCCACGCTTGCTGTGCGCTGGTGGAATCCCGCCTTGGCCGGGGCAGCTGACGGGGAGCCAAGACCGGGCGTTGCAGACCCGAGCCCGGGAGTTGCAGACCCAAGTCCTGGTGATGCGGATGCCAGTGCTGACGGACCTGCAGCTGTTGAAGCCGAGGGTGTCGGGCTCGTTGGGCCTTGGGTGAGCAGGCCTTGTTGCCGGGTCCCTTCAAGGGCTGCTGGCTTCGGCTGGTATTTGGGCGGTCTCCTCTGCCCGGTTGATTTGAATTTGACTATGGACAGCTTCTCGGCCTGCTCTTGGATGTCACCTCGTTTCGCGTGGAAGGCTTCCTCGATATCAAGCGTCAAGTCGAAGTAACCGATGTCGCAGCGCTGCATCCTCTCGTGGAGCGTATAGAAGATGTTGAGTTGCATGTAGTAGAATGACTGGAAAAGTGGTTTGATGAACTCCGCCTCCAGCATAAACAACTTTGGCAACTCGTCCTTTAGCAGGTCGTTGAAGTAGTTGTAGTCCTGGGTGGCCGCCTCCGCATCGTTCTCGGCCTTCCACATGGCCTTCTCGTCCTTGATTGACTTGTCCTTCTTGTCTTGAAGCTTTTTCAGGGTCGCTCGGTGCCTGTCGTAGTCCAGCTTCTTGTGCTCACGCTTTATGATCTGCTTGCGAATAATCTTGATGACGTCCGACAACTCGTTGGCCGGTCGGATAATTCTGCTCTCTATCATTTCCAACTCTGGTGCCAAGGTCTCCTGCAAATCCTTCACTACAGCTTCGTATTCCTCGCAGGCCTGGATGCCCTCGGGGTTGGCGTGGACTACCAGAGAGTCTGGGTCGGACATCCTCCCGCTGATGGGCTTGTAGATTTCGGCTATTGCTTTGGAGAACTCAATCTGGTGGTTGAGCATGCTGTTGATGGCCTCGAAATACTTCTTGCTCTCATCGTGAAGCCTCTTGGTCCCGGTCTCCAACTCCTGGAACCGCCGTTCCGAGTCGATGTAGACGGCATCCTTCGTGTGCTCGCCGATGTTGAACTTGTGCTTGAAGGTTTGCGGTGCCTGTCCGATGCATATGTCAGCGACTGGGAGAAAAGAAAGGGCAGGTGAAGCCCTTAGGTGCAGTACTGACCCGCGTTATGCTCTTTGAGAACCCCCGAAAGCTCATCGTTGCTGAATTAAGTGCGCCTGCCTCACACTATGGCTACGCAGGCTTTGCGATCGGGTGGACTGTACAGGTCTGGTTGTGTGTAGAGTTCGCTAGTGGTTGTGGCGATTGTGGTGGTTGCGACCGCGGGTAGAGAGGAGCTGGTGAGGATGTATGTGTGGGATTAGGTTCCAGCGTTGATGGCCCGCGGAGATAATGGTGATGATGCTGTTGTTGGTGGCTGTCTTGCGACTATTGCTTTGCGGCAGTCAGAAAAAGGAATTCGGTGACGGCAATGTGGCTGTGCCGGAACCCGTCAGCTCGCTACTCCCTCCTCAGGATCTTGGGCCAAGGCCAAGGTCGTAGCGCATCGCCAGCCCGGGAGGAAGTCCAGGGAGCGGGTCAGATGAGGGCCCCGATGAACTGAACAAAGATCGGAGCCGAGGTCGCGCGGGATCGTCGGGCTTGAGGTGCTTATGGTGTTGGCGGGTTTTGGGGAGGACGTCGGTGCTCTGGAGGTGGCTGCAGATGTTTCAGGAAGGGACTGAGGGCTTCACCTAATGTACAGGTGCTAGGTAAGGAGGCAGGACTGTAATTGAGTGCTGGTAGTGACGATGCGTATACTCATCCCAAGTCAGGTCAGGCAGCTCAATTCATCGGCCCAGTCAGGTCTTGTTCGTCCAGCACTTGGATTTCACTGCCACGGCCCGTCCACGTCCAAAAACGTCAGTGCCCAGACGGTGGGGCGTAGTGGCAGAGTGGACATGCGTCATCGCCGCCTTACCACTGCAGTGTTGCTCCCTCCGCCCCCTTGGTACGTACCGCACAGCAGCACATGTGACTGGCTGACAGTGCCGTGCAACCGTACGAAATACCACAGAACGTATCGTTTCGTTTGTTTCTCTGCCAATATTCATTCCTTCTCACCGGGTCCATTTTCGAAAACAATCTCTCATACCTGCTGGTCTAAATATTTGGAGATTACTTGCAACAAATCACCAAATTAGCCTTGCAATTCCGCACAATTGATGCAAGCATCTTGCACAAACATTTCCTGCCGAGAGGTGGCGGAATTCAGCAGCCGGTTTCGCAGAAACTCTCCAGTGCGTCGCGGATGGTCCGCGTTGACGAATACACTGGAATGCCCAACTCAGCTAAAGTGGGACTAGTGCTTACAAATTTAGTCACCTTGGCCAATCACACGCCTGACTTTATCAGATCTTAGGTCCGATCGCCGAGGAACTACCGTTATCCGACTGAATCATCAAGCATCCATTCTGAGAAAATTATCAGATCGAGCACCACTTCTGAGGTTCTCTTCATCTCTTTCCTCTACATCAACCCACCCTCAACACCTAAAATAACCTCTATTGCACAAGATGTCCAGCATCGGATCATCTGCATTGAGGCAGGCCTCGCGCCTGACCTCCAGGAACACATCATTATCAGCCTCTCTGCGACGGACGTCCCGGACACCCCAGGTGGCGACAGTCCTGCCTCAGACAGCAGCATCACGGCGATGTTACGTCACGGAGACCAAGAGAGACAATGCACAAGTAGCGGAGCCCAAGATTGAGACTGCAATACGCCTGGACAAGGCAGCTCTGCAGAACTCGGGTGCGATGGGAGCACAGCAGGATGGGAACATGCTCGTCAGTCCCATGGCAGGTAAGAGCTCCCGGATCCGTCGGTATTTGCACGAGCTGGTTTCTGACCCCGAACAGAAGTCCTGAAGGAAGCCACACTGATGGACGAGGGCCAACGGCCGATATATCTCGACATGCAAGCCACGACACCCGTCGATCCTCGCGTGCTCGATGCAATGCTTCCTTTCTACGTCAATGTATTCGGAAATCCGCACTCCCGAACACACGCCTACGGCTGGGAGAGCGAGAAGGCTGTTGAGGATGCGCGAGGGCACATTGCGAGGCTCATCGGTGCCGACCCGAAGGAGATTATCTTCACCAGCGGTGCCACGGAGAGTAATAATATGAGTATAAAGGGTGTGGCGAGATTCTTTGGCCGATCTGGCAAGAAGAGACACATCATCACGACCCAGACCGAGCACAAGTGCGTCCTGGACAGCTGCAGGCATCTGCAGGACGAGGGCTTCGAGGTCACCTACCTCCCCGTGATGGACAACGGACTGGTCAACATGGACGAGCTCAAGGCCGCCATCAAGCCCGAAACGGCGCTCGTCAGCATCATGACCGTCAACAACGAAATCGGAGTAATCCAGCCGGTCGAGGAGATTGGCAAGCTCTGCCGACAGAACAAAGTGTTCTTCCACACAGATGCCGCACAGGCCGTCGGCAAGATCCCGCTGGACGTTAACGCCATGAACATTGACTTGATGTCCATTTCTTCGCACAAGATCTATGGGCCCAAGGGCATTGGAGCCTGCTATGTCCGGAGACGTCCCCGCGTGAGGATCGACCCCATCATCAGCGGTGGCGGTCAGGAGAGAGGGTTGAGGAGCGGTACCCTCGCGCCACCGCTTGTTGTCGGCTTCGGAGAGGCGTGCCGCATCGCCTACGAAGAGATGCCGGTAAGTTCAGATCGTCTTCGCTTGTTTTGCCCTCCCACCTGATGATATGCTGTACTTGCATGGCTTTCTGAATTCCCGTGACAAGGAATTTCATGTTGAAAAATAGCACTCTGTCTGATTTGTAACCCTTTCCCACACATTGCCTACCGCTATCCTGTGCCTTAGCTAGCCCAGGTCATGACTAACGTCGCGAACAGTACGATACGAAGCGCATCAAGCATCTCTCAGACAAGCTGCTGAAGGGCCTCCTCGCCCTGGAACACACCAGCCAGAACGGCGACCCCAACCATTTCTATCCCGGATGTCTCAACGTCTCCTTCGCCTACGTCGAAGGCGAGTCTCTACTCATGGCTTTGAAGGACATCGCCCTCTCTTCCGGCAGTGCGTGCACATCAGCGTCATTGGAGCCCAGCTACGTCTTGAGAGCCCTAGGCAACAGTGACGAAAGCGCGCACTCCAGCATTCGCTTTGGCATTGGGCGATTTACCACGGACCTCGAGATCGACTACGTTCTCAAGGCAGTGCAGGAGCGTGTGACGTTCCTCCGCGAGCTCAGTCCCCTCTGGGAGCTGGTGCAGGAGGGCGTCGACCTGAACACTATCCAGTGGAGCCAGCATTAATGGACTGCTGGCAGCGACCTACGCCTCAAGCAGCCCACCGCCTACCAAGCGCATGTTGCCGGGGCACTACTTTCATTCAAGAAGTTGTAAATAATTGTACTGGGAGATACCATGGTTGGGAACTTGGTGGGCGAGCGGACAATTTCGTCGATGGTTAACAAACTCGTTTTGCGGCGTTACGGCATTCATGAACACACGGGAGCGATCAAGCAAGCACGTCACTCTGGACTGATGAATGATACTGGCGGATATGTACAAGCACGGAAATATAGTCTCTGCGGTGGTCTTGACAATCACGAGACAAAGATTGGGATGTCGGCTCTTCCTCTGCTGCGCTAAGATGATATGCCTTTGTATGCTGGTGACGGAATATGGCGAGCTTCCTGGGTGCTGCCCGGGCCATCGACAACCCCATGCTACATGGGCACATATGTGCCATGCCGGCAATTGCAAGCTGGATAGCTCGAATTGCAGACACACCTGACCGCCAAGGGTCGGCCAGGACGGTGATCTGCCACTTCCCGCTGTCATCTCTGGTGGGTTAGGTTTGCTGGAGAGTGTGACCCAATCACCAGCCAGTCATAAGGGAAATAACACATCGTGTAGCAAGGCGTCATCTGGGGTTGGGATGTGTATGTCTGCCTGCTGGAGAATCGCCCTTGTGCTAACGGGTTGGGCAGCAGGGCTAGAGACTCTTCCGCTTTCCATTCCGCGACCATCAACACTGATCCGCCCAATTACGTATGTGTCTTGCACTACGGCCGAAGCTGATACACGCCGCCAGGTCCAGGCCACGTTCCATCGCGCAAAGGACGAGGAACGTGTCAAAGAGCGAGATGGTAGCGTGACGGATCCAGAGCAGGTGGTTGGTGCTATTTGGCCGCTAGTCCAAAAGCTGTAGCGTGGGCCGGTCTTCTCGTTGAGGTGCGCGTTTGTTTGTGTGTGTGTGTAAGTGGTGGTGACATCACCTCCTTGCCGCCAAAGGGCTGGCCGTATTGACGTCATTGCAGCCGCCTCCCGCTCGAGTAAACAGCACCCACTGGCATCCTACCGTACACGCATTGTCTCACGAGCTTTAGGCAGGAGGGGTCACTAGTAGAGGGGCAGAAGGTACGTAAGTGCATGTGAATGGCAAACAAGGCTAGCTGCCTTGGGTACGGAAGTACATAGGACGAGCTTGGTGTACATATTAAAAGCTGCCCCTCCTCCTTCAGCAACATCGACTGATGACTCCCCCTTCCACCAGCAACAACACAACACAACCAACAACAAGAACCTGACACTTTGTCTTCAAGACCAAGCTACTCAACAAACCAAATCACTTCACAAACCACCAACATGTCTGCCGACAAGGACAACACCTCCACCCTCCAGGCTGCGGTCGACAGCGTCACTGGCACCGTCCAGTCTGCTATTGGCGCCATTACAGGCAACACTGCCGACCAGACCCAGGGCGATGCCAAGAAGGACAAGGCATCGGCCGAGCACGACGCCTCTCAGGCTGCCGTCAAGCTGCCTGGTGCCACCGTCTCCGCGTCAGGCGCCACCAGCGACCACCCCGACCGCAGCGCTGGCAGCTACAACCAGACCGTTGGATCCGCAAAGGAGACCGTTGGCAACCTGGTTGGATCTGAGGTAAGACCTATCGCCCTCACTCGCCCACAGGAATGAACCCTTGAGTGCTAACGTCAACCCTCACAGTCTCTGAAGACCCAGGGCCGCAACCAGAACCTCGAGGGTCAGCAGCAGGAGGCCAAGGGACAGCTGAACGACCTCGGTTCCGGCATCGCAGACCGCGTCTCGGGCACCGTGGGCGGTGCCGTCGCCGGTATCACCGGCAACAAGGCTGCCCAGGCCGAGTACGAGAAGCAGCACGACACTGGCAAGACACAGCAGCGTGGCGCTGAGCATGACATCCAGAAGCAGGCCGAGGCTGAGTCCAAGAAGTAAGGGAGTTTGCTATGGACATGGAGCTTGGGCTGAGCAAGGATGAGCTAGGATGAGCTTATGCGCATGCGAGAACATGATTTTGATACCCCGAAATTGAGAAAGAAGGTGGCGACTGCAGCTGCGAGGAAGATTACATGAGAGCATCCTGCTGCCGCCTTAGGTAGATAATCCGAAGCATAAATACCCACCCCACATTTACTCCCCCAAATCGATGACATGCCCGTGACATGGACACTGCTTGTATGCGACCAGAATCATGTGTTCCGACATGAGGGACTTGCTTGCTGGGGGCGGCTGGGTGATTTTCTGAGATTGCACGTTCGCCATCTTCCATCTGGAATGGTATGTTGCCCTAGAGGAGGCTGCCTTATCGCAGTCTAATCTCTGGGAGAAAGTCATGGAGATTACTTCAAGAGAGGTTGTTCCACAAGAAGAAATTCTATAGGAGGCCATCTTGAGGAGATTACCCCGCCCAGCAAGTCCAACGATGGGTCTATCACAAACACGTACCAGGGTCAAATGTGCCACGAAGCCCTTCCACTATCCAAAAGGAACGGACATGTCAAATGAAACACAAAACGCAGGACCGAAGGAAAACAATAAACCCCAGTTCCAAGCCACGTCCCACCACCAGCCAACTAACTATGATACTCCAGTAACCACGCCCGCAGGTCACCGACGGTCGGGTACTCGAGGAACAGGCTGCCGCTCACGGCTATTCCGAGCTGCTCGCGCAGCTTTTCCGCGATCACCAGGCTCATCAGGCTGTCCACGCCCACTTCGGCGAACGTCGCCTCGTCCTTGAACTCCGACGTCTCCAGGCCCGTCTCGGCCGCCACGAGCGCCATGGCTTTGGAGGCGGCGCTGCTCGTGGTATCTGGGGTGGTGGGAACAATGTTTCCTACTGGAGACGTTGTCTCCTTGGAGATGGCAGCGGTGGCAGTAGGGTATGCGGTTGGCTTTGCTGCTGGCGCCGGGGGCGGTGGCTGTGACGGCTTCGTATGACCTGGGCCTTGAGCTGACTCTTTGGTGGCCGAGAGGTCCTTCACCAAGGAGTCATCATAGGATCCATGCCCAGCACCGTCGTCCCCAGCGCTGTCGTCCCCAGCGCTGTCAGGGTTCTTGACCTCGGCGGCCGAGAAGAAGCGGTTCAGCAGCACGCGAGGGTACCGGCGGAACTTCATGGCCTGCATGACGCCCACGACCTCGCCCTCGCCCTCGCCCTCCCCGCCGTCCTGCTGGAGCACGTACACGTCGCCGAGGTAGACGGTCGGGTCATCAGGGTCCGGGATCATCCTCACGTACGAGCGGTACCGGCCGCCTGCTACTAGGGGCCGCGCCAGGCGCAGCGAGCCCCAGCCCGGCGTGATGCAGAAGTTGGCCCGCGTGTCGATCGCGTCCGACACGTTCATCACGAAACCCGCCAGGTGGCACACGCTGTCTATGAAGAAGGGCGGGACCGTCCAGGTCCCGCCGCCGCTGACCGCTGCAGTGCTGAGTACAATGTCTGCAAAGGCTTCGAGGCCGTGGAGGACTACTGACTGCATGCCGCGGTACTTGTCTGCGTCTGTGGTGTTGTCAGTGACATCGCATGAGCACGAAACTATCCATCCACGGGGAAACATGGGGGTTCATTGAGATACTCACAGTCTACAAGATTATTGGCGAACAGGAGATAGGCCATGCTATGCGAAAAGCGGTTCGCCACGCCTGAGTCCGCCATCTGTGCGAGCGCGTCGATACGCCCCTCCACGAGGTGTCTCGTTGGGACCCAGCTGGACAGGTAATCGCCCGCGCGCCCGAAGAGGACCCTCGCCGTGACCAGAGGCTCGACATCGTCCCCTCCCACGAGCGACTGGCCGTCGTTGGTCAGGTTGTGCCACTCGAGGCTGGCTGTGCCGGAGTCGATGTCTGCAGTCGTTATGGACACATGTATCAGCTGTGGCACGGTGGTCTTCTTCTGCGCCACGAGACCCTCGCGCACGACGAGGTTGGCAATGTCCATGTCTTCCGTGCTCGTTTTGCTGTCTGGCTTCAGCTTAGACATCAGATACTTGCCAAGCGTGTATGCGATGTCCGCGTAGATAGACTGTGCCCCGACAATTAGCTAGGAGTTTCCAAGTCACAAGGCCTCTCAAACCTGTTCCGGGTGTTTTCGTTTGGGATGTACTTACTGATGTCACAACACCCGCTCCATTCATCTGATGACCCCATGCCGCAGCCAAGAAGTCCTCCTGCATCATGTCCGACTGGACAACGACACGCCCTGCTGAGCCTGAGAAGGTCTCCTCGACGACCCTATGGACGAGGGACGTCCGGAGACTGGAACGTGGAGCGGCCAAGGGATTGGTGTATCGGCCTGACGCTTCGGCGGCGGCTTTCTTTTCGGCATCGTAGAAAGTGTTGCCCTTGGTGAGTGCCCAGTCGCCGTTATACTGGATCCAGTGGTTCTTGTCATTCCACGCATACGTGGGCAGGTCAAGTAGCCGAAGGCCGCACGCGCGCTCGAACGGGCTGTGGAACTCGCCCCAGTCGATCTGGACGCCGGCAGCGTGCAGGACTGCGAGGCTGTGGGAGATGGTCTTCCAGTCGTCTTCGCCCCGGCGGAGAGAGGGCACCGCCGCGCTCAGGGATGGCAGCGTGGACCGCGCGAAGCCTATACAGACAGGGTGTGGGCCGATCTCGATCCATGCCATAGTTTCGTCGACCTGGAAATATTTGGTCAGTTCTATCTCACCCGAAGTGTTTGAGAGTGTATGGACAGTAATTGGGCATTTGAGCTTGCACGTTACACTCACTGTCGATATACTATGCGCCGCCTCCAAAGCTGCCTTGAAGTCGACCGCCTCCCGTGTCGCCCGCCGTATGTAGTTGGCATTAATCGTCTTTTCGTCGAAGACAACCTTGCCCAGCAGTGGCGAGATAATAGGCAAATTAGGCGCTTGGAAGAGAACACCGCGGCGGGCCGTCTCCTCCAGCTCGTCCAGAATAGGGTCCGTCTGCGCAGAGTGGAAGGCGAACGCCACGTCAAGCGGGAAGCACCTGAAGCCCTCACCCTCGAGCTTCACCGCCGCGGCCTCGACATCGTCCGCGGGCCCGCTCAGCACCGTGTCCCTGGGTCCGTTGATGCACGCCACCTCGAGGGACCAAGTTCCACTGCCATCCGGCACCGAGTCAATAACAGCGCCCACATCTTCCAGGCTCGCTCGCACCGCAAGCATCCTGTGGCTGCCGACCCGGCACTTTTCCTCCAGCATCTGGGCGCGCCGGCCTACGAGGAAGATTGCGTCCGCAGCAGAGAGCACGCCCGCCACGTGCAGGGCCGCGTACTCGCCGAGGCTGTGGCCGACGACGACGTCCGGTCGCACCCCGAGCGACTCCCAGTACCGTGCGAGCGCGATCTCGGTGCAGGTCAGGGCCAGCTGTGTCACTGTGGGTGGGTGCGCGTGGTCTTGCGGGTGGCTGCCGTCGATGGCGGGGATGATTGAGGGAAACCCCTGGGACTGACAGAGCGCATCGAGGTGCAGCATCGCCGTGCGGAAAGTGGGCGAGCGGTGGAATAGACCTAGGTCCATCGACTTGTGCGAGGCGCCCTGCCCTGTGAAGGCGAAGACCACCGGTGGGGGCCCGGTCGATGGGATGGGCTTGTGGGTGTCTGCCGATTCGAGATACGAGCTCAGCTGCTTCTTGAGATGGGCAACATCGGGTATGGCCACAGCCACGCGATGGTTGTGGTGATACCGCCGTGCCGTCGTTGTATATGCCAGATCTGGGAGTGACACATCTGGGTTTGCATCTAGGTAGGCAATCAAGCGTTCAAGGTTCCCCTTCAGTGAAGTCTTGCTCTTAGCCGACACAGCGACGACGTGAGTTGGACGAGGGTCTGCTATCACGCTGTTACCCCCACCGGTCCGATCAGCCCGGGATGGTCCTTCTTCTATAACAATGCTGGTGTTGCCTCCAGCAGCGCTGAAGTTGTTCACAACGGCAAAACGTTTTCTATCATCCCGTCGGGGCCATGGCGTCTTTTCGTATGGAATGTGCAGGTGTCGTTGTTCAAGATCCTTGGGAAATCCTGAGTTGATGGAGTTCTTGATACCCACATGTGGTGGGATGGCCTCCTTGTCGAGCATCAGGAGGACCTTCAGCAGGGCTGTTGTCCCCGCCACGGCTTCCCCGTGGCCGACGTTTGCTTTGACGGCACCAATATACAGTGGCTGCTTCGCGCTGCGGCGTTTCGTCCTCCCAGGAGGTGCGAAGACGTCAGCGACGGACTGTATCTCCTGAGCATCGCCTGCCTGTGTCCCTGTCCCGTGCATCTCGACGTAGCTCACATCCACGGGGTCTATGGTGGCCTGTTTGAGGATCTGCCTCGTGAGGTAAGCCTGGTGGCCCGCATGAGGATGTGTGATCGAGACAGCCTCGGCGGAGTGGTTGGTTCCGGCGGCGAGGATCACGCCGAGGATGTTGTCGTTGTCCGCCTCTGCGTCTTCTAGCCGCTTCAGCACGACCGAGGCAACTCCGTCTGCGCGGCAATATCCATCTGCTTCGCTGTCCCATGTCTTACAGGCGTTGGGGGTCTTTGATAGGAAATGACCGTTGCTGAGCCCCGCGAATGAATCCGAGTTTGTTAGCACGTTCATACCGCCTGCTACCGCCATGTCTGTATCGCCATTCCAGAGCGAGGTGCAGGCGATCTATGAGTGCGTGTCAGCTTCATCCTGATATTATTTCTGGTGCATCCTAATAACTAACATGTATTGTCGCCAGTCCTGATGAACACGCCGTGTCGATACTATAACTAGGGCCAGAGAACTTGAAGAAATAGTTGATACGACCGGGACCGAATGCTCGGCAGCCTCCGGTGATGAAGTAGGTCCCGACCTCTTGAGCAGTATTGACCTCTCGATAGTCGTCGCTCGCTTGGCCATAGAAGGTACCAATGCGGTGGAGATCAGTGGCAGCTGTACGATTCGCAACATATCCGGATCGCTCGAGGGCTTCGTACGCCGTCACAAGAGCTAGCCTCTGCATAGGATCGGTCTGGAGCGCCTCGCGAGGTGACATGTTGAAGAAAGGCGCATCGAAATGGCCTGGATTGTCAATGAAGCAGCCATATGGTGTGATACTGGTGTTGACGCGCTTCCCACTAGGGTCACAGTGGGTGTCGACATCGAATCGGTCAGCTGGTATCTTTCTGTGCATATCGAGGCCTTGGTTCAGAACTTCCCAGAAGGCCTCTGTGTCATCAGCCCCTGGCATGCGACACGACATCCCCACAATGGCAATTCTGGCTTGTTGGTGTTCCCTGGGTCCCCGTCGAGGCTTGTCTGGTTTGTTGATCCACGCCGTGAGGTCTTTGGTTGTGACCCTAAGCTGTTGTGATTCTAAGCGAAGGGCTTCTACGACATCACGACCTAGCGGAGATGTCCCGAACATGAACACTGTGTGCTCGGGAGCTGCGGCCCTTTTGGCGTCCCGGGCAACGCGCTTCATGGTGTTGCCCCATCGAATGACCTGCGTGAGGATTTCCTCGACGACGTTGTGGAATAGGGTGGCGGCTGTCTTGGCGGGAAATGGCTTCCCGTCGTTGGTCGAGAGAATGGGAGCCCGTGGTGTGAATCTACCAGTGGCGTCCAGGTCATCGAGGGAGCTGCTTTTGACTATTTCATCGACGTGGTTCTTGGCATAGATGTGACTTGCGTGGCAAAGCCCTCCGAAGACCGGTAACGCAACAGACTTCCTGTCGCGAAAGAACTCTGATTCGTTAAACAGGTGCTTGAGCCTGGCCGGTGGCCCGCTGACAGTGACTGATGTTTGTATCAGAGCGCTGACAAAGACCTTGTTGGACTCGGACGTGTTCTGGAAATTCATCAGTTAGATGCGCCTTGCAAAATTACTGGTCTCACTCACGTCGGCCGCGTGCACAGTATCGAGCTCACGCTGAACTTCTCCAACCGCGGTATCCAGAATCACATAAGCCCAGGTATCACCTCGTGGACTACCCTCGCTTCTGTGCTGAAGATTCCGAGAGACTTCATCCACCTTGACACCGAGTCTGAAAGCAACGCCAATAGCTTCGGCACCGGCAAGTGGTAGATCGGAGAGCGTCGGTGCGATTGACACGGCAGCGGCTGAACAGAGACCCAACCCCAGTGCAGTGAAAGATGAGTCTGCATTCTGAAAGTCAAATTCGTCTTCGGAACTATTCTCATGGAACCTGAAATACAAAATGGGTCAGATTTAGCTGGTCAAGCAGGAAGATCGAGACTTGCCCGATAAATGTGGCAAGCTGAAATGCACACAGCAGTACACCGTCGATAGCTCCTCCCAAAGGGCCGTTTCGGAGCTCGTCGTGGTTGTAGAGATCAAAGACTGTCTCGAAAGGCGGAATAAGGGCTCTCAGTGTCGATTGTAGCAGACGAACTTCTTCACGCACTGCAATCGTAGCCTCTTGGATGAATCGAGCCAGGGACGGGTGTCGTCTGTCTTTAGCGTGACGATAGAGGAGGCGGAAAATATCTTTGAGGTCACCATTTGGGAATTCATTGCTGAAATGCACAATCTTTGCTTTTACAGGCTCAACCAAGGACTCAGCTGTCGATGGCGTTGTCGCAGTAGTGGGTGACTGATCCGCGTTGCGATTCCCAATCCACTCCATGTCGAAGAAGGGGATCTCGGCCGTGATTGAGGGTTGGGGAAGCTTGACTTGCATCAACAACTGGACAGAATTGCTTGAATGATTTCTGATAATTCTAGTGAGGTAGGTTAGGAATGAGGAGAGAAATATAATAAGATATTTAACCCAGTTGCCTTCTTCACCAGTATGAATTCAACGCGCAGAAATGACATAATCACGAGCCGATAATACGAGAAACTTGTCGCATCGGATCGGGAAAGAATCTACGTTGTTTGCGTTCAAAACGGCCGTTCCGAGTCAATGACATTTTTTGGACCCGATTTCCGATCGGGATGTCGATATCTTCCAGACAGTTAACGACTTCCGTGATCCATTGTTCCGGGTGCACAAATATTTTGTCTCGCAACACGCTTCGTGCTTGCCTTTGAGCTCATCCGCGGGTCTGTTTTGGCCGAGGTTATGACGCAGCCTTGAACCTGACTTCCTGACTGGTAGATATGTCCTTGTGAAAGATTACAAAGAATCGGGACTGCTTATCTTTGTCATTCTACCCAAAGAGCTTCAGGAACCCAAGTTTCCATCGTCAACACCGCTAAGGAGCTGAAGCTGACCCAACCTGACTACTATCATTAGAGCATCTAAACATCTCACGCGACGGTTGCAATGGCGCCTGGGGTTGGAGGCTATCGTCAAATCAACACAGCGTTGAACATATGTGCATTTGAGGATTATCTCGAAAGCCAGCAGACACGGTTGCCCGAGCTTCTGGACGTGGAGCAGCTCAGCCCGCGCGTCATTCGAATTCTTGGGCAGAATGCAGGAAAGGTACGCTCGAATTACCATGGGCTTCTGTCTCTATGATATACCCCATTTCTATCTGCCAAAGTGCTGATTGCTTGTTTAGTTCACCCTCCAAGGAACAAATACGTACATCATAGGCACAGGCAGGGAACGTCTCATCATAGATACGGGCCAGGGGATTCCCGACTGGGCGAATCTGATATCAGAAACATTGTCCCACAGAAACGTCGAACTTTCGCAGGTCCTTCTCACGCACTGGCACGGGGATCATACAGGCGGCGTACCCGACCTTATTCGCCTGTACCCCAGCCTGGCACGATCAATTTACAAAAACACGCCCAGCAAGTCACAGCAGCCCATTGTCGACGGCCAGAACTTCAAAGTCCAAGGCGCCACTATACGCGCGGTCCACGCCCCTGGCCACTCGACTGACCATATGTGCTTCGTGCTCGAGGAAGAACAGGCCATGTTCACGGGCGACAACGTGTTGGGCCACGGCACCGCCGCCGTCGAGCACCTCAGCACATGGATGAGGACTCTGCGCCAGATGCAGTCCCACGGCTGTACGATTGGGTACCCAGCGCACGGCGCCGTCGTCGCCGACCTCAATGCCAAGATCGCATGTGAGCTCGCGGGCAAGGTGCGACGTAAAAGACAGGCCTTGCAGGCGCTGCTACAAAGCCCCAAGGACCGCGGGCACGGCAGGGGACGCCTTACTGTAAAGGACCTCGTGACGAGTGTGTATGGGGACCAGATGGACACTGGTGTCAGGGAAATGGCGCTTGAGCCGTTTATGGATGAGGTCCTCCGGAAGCTGGCGGAGGATGGCATGGTGGGATTTGAGATGAGAGGAGGCATCAAGAAGTGGTTTGCTGTCATGTGAGCTCATGGGCAATTGGACTCCTCGGGTTACCAGCACGCCATTGTCCTGATACTTGTGAGAAACAAGCCAGACTACGATCAATGTACTCAATACACATAGCTGCACACGTAGAATGAGTTCTTTCATCTTGAAATCTGAGTGGTTTTAGCAAGGCATGCCCTTTTCTGCTAGGATTTGTTACTAGAGGTCGCAATCTTCGACAACTCAAGGCCTGTCTGGTGTAATCCAACCAGAACTCGGCTTGCGATTACTACCTAGGCGGTAGCAATTTGTCAACCGCAGCGGTCATCGTTTCAGTTGGCGCCGCAGCTGCTGACCCGACCGTGGCCACGGAGCTTGGACTCTTTTCGGCTTGACTGCCACATCACCGACTTCAGATAAGATGCGAGATAGGCCAATCAAATAGGACCGAGATCATAGAAGGTAAACTGAGCCACATGAAACCTCCGTTGTACCGGGGTTTCCAAGGTGAAAGTCAATAGAAATGTAGTTTAGTCCCTGGGATATTCGGATCACTCTCCAGCCCCGAGAAGTTTGCTCCGAAACTGTGCAACCTCGCCCCAATATCCCGAGCTCCGTATTTTCCTGAAAGATCAAAAATACCCCGGAAGCACCGCTCCCACGTTGCCTGTGAATTTAAGCGCAGGAAGGCCATATCCAAGATCGACGACGCCTCACTTGCTGCAGGACTTGGACCAGGAACTGCCAACGGCCAACGCAGAAGCCCGGACACTGCACAATCACTCTAACGTATGCAGCGAACGAGATGTATCAGTCCCGTTGTACCGAACGCCGGTGTCAGTATCTAGAATTGAATCCCATGTCCGATTCGTCCCAGAGCACGACTGAAATTGACTAAGAAGCTGGCATGTCGGGTTCAGAACCTCCAGCCCTTCGCAGGGTTGGCATCGGAAGAGTGCATGGAATGGCACGACCTTGGAAATGACAGATAAATGGGGAACAGCAGCATAGAATCATGCCGTATGTCAGACATCATGGTCAACATTTGTGGTATTGGCCAGTAATATGGGCACTGCACTACTAACATAGCCCCTGATCAGCCTTGTCAAAATTGTCCATCAAACATATCTTCGATCCTCCACCTTTCTCCGTCTCCATCAAACCATAAGAACAAGGCGTCTTCATTACGGTAGGGCCCAAAGGGTGTATTTGCTTTTTTAACAGCATAATTCACTGCTTTCCCATTGGCCACATCGTGAACGACGTTGTGAACCGTATGCTGCCCAGCCATGGGAGAGATCTTTTACTTATACTCAAACGACAATGAATATTACCTGAAAGTCTGTCAAGAGTGACATAAGAATAAGCAAGAGCTGTTCTATGTCCTTGGTCCGGATCGGGTCATCCGCACTGAAGGGCAGCGTCTTCTGCGTAGAGACCCAGCCGCATCGGAATCGCGGTTGGCACGCAAGAGGGACTTGGCCGAGGCTTCTGAACAGGACTACTTCGGGGAGATACCTAACACGTCCCTATAGCGAGCTAAAAAAAATACCGAGCCGTCAGCGGGACAGTAACAGCTGACGGCATGCTGCATGCAGTGGACTGATTGTTACACCTGTGCAGTGGAAATGACTCTTCGCGGCTCCTTGAAGACGCACATGAGCTTCTGGTGTTAAGATACCTATGTTGTGAATCCAGGTCAGTATGCACATTCTCTTGGTTCACCCAACCAGTGTCTTGAGAGTGAACCAGTATAAAAGCCGAGACATTTCTACTCATTTAGTATCCCTTTCCGCAGTCCCATCATACGACACATTTGACTCTGCCAGCTCCTCTTCTTAGCACAAACCTTTCGTAGTGTAGGCAGAGCACACGGGCATGTTTTCAAAATCACCTGATTCGAAACCTCAGCATGGGCCGCTTTCTTCCACTGCTCTTGGGCTAGTCCTCGTTCCCCAGTCCAGCTCTGGCTTTCCGTCGGCCACCGCCGAGGAGTCCCACCCTGTAATCTCTACTAGTACAGCGCGACGGAATTTTGGCGCTGGGACCGAAGCAGGGAAAGCCTAGCTACAAGGCCACGTGCCCAGTAGGGATATTCCTAGTATCACCAATCCAGCAGGGCTTCGCGTGCATTTGTTTGTTAATATTGCATCGCGAACCCCGTGAGGACCGAGGGCGGTCTCCCTTGTGGCTGTGAGGCGGCAACTGGTGGAAGCGTCATGCACACTGCAACGCAGTGGGGAGAATGACCGAGTTGTATCATGTTCTGGCAGGCCAGTGAGTTTACCATGGTAGAGGACATTAGTTTGAGAGTATCTGACTGTGGCTATCTGAAGTTTCGCTTTCCTGCATGTTGACATCACACGTGGGCAAATTCGATGACCACAATAGCATTCCACCTACATAAGTACCTAGGGTAGGTATACCAGTGTACGACCCGAGTCGTGGGGGTGTCGCGCTTCTGCACCGCGCTACCGGGGCCGCCGTGAGCATGTCTCAATTGTCTTACCCACACGGGTTCTGTGAGTAGGGTTTTATTCTTGTCATGATGTCAAATTTGGAGGAGAGATATTTCACAAGGAAAGTGATGCAATCGCATGTATCATGTCTGACTATTTGCGGGCTCAGAAATGTATTTTTGGAGCTTGGTCAAGAAATCTCGGAAGAATGCCGAGTCCAACTTCACCTCAAGTCTGCTAACTCTGTCCCCGTCGTCGCTGAAGGTGAGGGATATGACGCCTTCCATTTTTTCAATTCTCCCCCGGAACAGGCTTGTCAGCCAGCGAAGTCGCGTAGACAGTGGCTGAGCCTTTGGCGGCATCGTATTATGGACAATTTGTCTTATATCCAGCTGAACAAAGGTTCAACTTTTATTCTTACATTTAGTTGACTCTATCTAGGTCGTAGACGGCAGCCGTAGGTAGGAGTTGAAAAAAGATTGTCAGACTTTTGGCGAGATTTGGGTAGAAAGCCTCAGCCTGAGCGCGTGAGTTGATAGACATGCCCAACGATAGGGGCCGAATTCATTGCGTGAAGTCATCGGACCATAGCGCCGTCGTATCTTTCAGGCCCTGGGTCTTTCCTAGACGTGAGGAACTTGTCCAGGGTAGCTGCCTGGACGTGCGTCGACGCAGGCATTGTTCGTAAGTTAAATGTCGCTTATCGGGTGTGATTTGATTTGCGAATGTTCTGTTGTTACATAAAGAACTACTGTGAGCCGGTCTGCCCGAGATGCAACGTTAGTGTGTTGTTGGTAAAGGATGAGCCTGTCATCACATTTTCTTCGATGACAGCAGACAGTGCCAATAGCCGCGACTGGTGCATTACCCCAATCGCCCGTTTCTCCCGAATGTGGAGCCTGAATTGGAGATAACATCATCTGGTCAGTGAGAACGTGCCTTCAGAAGATAGACGGTTCTCACAAGTTCCGGGGAAAAGAACAATCCAGCCATCTGCGCGTTGCAGTTGGGAGAATTTCGGACCATTAGAGCACCTAGCATCGCCCCGAGTTCCAGAACGGGAACTTTCCTCAAGCCCAGGGACCGAGGTATGTGTCCTGCGTGTCATCGATCGGACCGTTGCACTGCAGACCTCAGGACATCCCACTGCACTGGTGCTTACATGATCGGCAGACAGATCTGCCCGCTAAGATTCGGCCGCTTTGGCCAGTCACGTTGATGGAATACACGATGAATATTACCATTTTGAGGCTTATCAAAGCGATAAGAGTTTAGAATACTTACGTGAGAATACTCAAATGGCTGGTTATACAACGGGAAGTTCTAGTTCTTGGCATAATTCCGTGTTTGAGCAGGTGAAGGCCTCATTGATGTCTGGCGGTCTAGGTACGTACTCGGCCAACTACCCCAGCATCTCGTCGCCAGCATGATCTTGGCGGGAAAACAACCCTTGGCTTTCCTCCCATCTGCCATCAAAGCCTCCAGTTCTTGGTAATCAGGAGCTGACGCCCCCCTTCGTGGCTGATACGGGCCCAGAGGTCCTGCAGGTCGTGGTCGTGGAAGCGCACGGGGCCAAACTGGGCTGCGACAAACGTTTCGCCGCACCGCAGCTGGCACGCGATGTTGGCCATTGCGGCGTCCTGTGGGTCTGAGAAGTGCATCATGCTCGTCGCGAAGACCATGTCGACGCTGCCAGCCTCAATGTCGTCCGCCTCCTGCAGCTTGGCGCTGCAGAAGCTGAATCAGCCCTCGGGACTGCGCGCGAGGCGGCGCCGGGAGAGCTCGACTTTCTCCGCCACAATGTCTGAGACGATGGCACGGGAGAATCGGGACCGTAGCTTCCGTGCATATGAGCCGTCGCCGGCTCCGACGTCGTGTACTGTCCCGAAGGCGCCACCTGTGCTCTGATGGTAACTGAAAATGCGGTCGAACAAAGACTCTGGTGTCTTTGGTCGCCCAATCAGGTAATTGTCCGAGATATCTTGAGCGAACATCTGGCTTCTTAATTCCATTATGGGTAGTCTGTCGCAGTAGGCGAGATATCGGGATAATAATTACTGGGGTCCAGGGGCGGCAAGCGTGTCTCCTTGTGAACGAGTGTATTATTGCTCGAATAGTAAATTCCAAGCATTCTTCGGTGCATATTCTAGCTTATCATAAAGTCATTACGGTCATTTAAGTATTCTGCCGACCACTTCCGGCGCATTGTAATATGCACGAGGTTCAAAAGCATATCTCATGAGGCTTGGTGTTTGACAACCAAAGCCATAACCAAGTTGTTGTGTGACCGGAGCTGACTCGTGACGATTAGCTTCCCAGCGTTGTCTCTCACTGCTTCTATCATGCCAAGCACCTCGGCTAGCTCCATCTCGCCCTGGTTCGATAGCTGGAGCATACACAGATCGCGAGCACGCGCGACTGCTTCGACCTCGGGGCCGCATAGGCTGCCAGGGTCAGGAAGAAGACGGGTCGTCAGAACAAGCATGACGCTACCGTTGGTTCGGAGTAAGTCGAGATAACTTTGCAATTCAGACTTGATCAGCATGGCCGGAGAGCCAATCGATGACGATCTTGGGCTCGCTGCAGGAAGGTGAAGGATATACACCGCGGCATCTTTCACATGCTGGGGCATTCCCGCGGAGCGATAAGTGACAGAGAGGTTGGCACCGGAGCGGGAGCTGGTGCCGGAGTTGTCGGTATTTCTCTGCGCGGGCTCCGAGTCCATCTGGCCGACTCTGCTATCCAGCAAACCAAGATCCGTCGCTCCGCTGTGCCATGGGATATCCTGGCTCAGCGGAGCGGATTGTGCGTCATCGATCTGCACGGTGAATCGGAGACTAGGGAACCTTTCCGCAAGGGATTGTGCCATCGATGTAGACCTTGCGTTGACCTACCCCATCTGATCAATCGATTGTAATGAGCAACTAAGAGCGTCGGGAAACAACTCACCTCAACTATGCAAGCGCTGCCAAGGTTGGACCAGTTCAGTCTCGTTATCACATCCAACACCTCCTCCTCCTGATGCAAGCCCGCTGCATGGCGGAGGTAAGCGATCCACTGACGGCGCAGCTTGGAGCGCTCCTGAAGGGCCGATTGGAACGGACGCCCAGCGCCCATTGCAGCCTCGGCGGGAACTTGTGCCGCCCCAAAACGTTGCGTTACTGTAGACATCTGCAGGGCCGCCGGTACGGCCGACTCGGCCAGGAAGACGCTGGCGTCGAGGAGGGACTGGCTTGTGATGAATTGGGCCGAGAGAGGAGTGTGTGCCACATGGCCCGGCTCCTGCTCCTGGAGAAACCCGACTGTCGCCAGCAGTCGGATAATCTTGCTCAGCTGGCTGACTGGAACCCCTGCCAAGTCGGCCAGGTCCTTTGTCGGTATGCTCAGCTCAAGCGGGATGCATGCAAGGATCTGGAACTCTGCAAGCCACTGGAGGCACGCAAGAATCTCAGCCTATGAGGTCAAGCACATGGCTGGTCAGTCATGCTGAACGGCATGTGACGAAAAGTGACAGCTATGAAAAAGGAAGAGAGAAGTGTGGGGGTTCTAACCTGAGTTGCCAAGTCCTGGAGCAAGTCGTCTGGACCACCAACGAGTGCTTTTATGGAAGCAACATTTGCCAGTATGCTGGCTTTGGCTTTGCTTAACTCTATTTCTGTGTCTGCATTGGCTCGCGAGGTCTCGGGAGGCTCGTTGTCGTGGCGATGTTTGATGAGGCTCTTCACAGCAGAGGAGAGCTGCTCAGTATGCATTTCAAGCTGGGCCAGGCGATCCATTATTGAGCAAAAGCTGGTTTCGGTGCGTCGACTCCAACATGAACAATGAATCAAATAGACTATGCCATCAACTAATTAAGTATTCATAGCAAAACGAATGGGGAATGCGGTCATGCTGCTCCTGTCCCGGCTAATACCCACATGATAAGTTGGGAAGTTAAGTCAAACATGACACGGCTCGGGCTGCGATAATCTCGACTATCTCCTCCAGATCCCTGTTCTAAATTGAGGTCCTCAGAATTTACAAGCGGGTGGATTTACAGCCCATCATGCACGAACATGGATGGATCACCAAGAAGCCAGTGCAATTCGACAACCGAGTCTCCACTAACTGAGCGTCTGTGGGTGTGTGGGTGTGCAGCGTTTCCCAACCCCAAGCCAAGCTGCATATCGACAATTTGGGTCCCACGGTAACATGCGGTAAGTGCAGTGAGACACACATGAAGATTGGGGCCCCCCACTTCGCAATGAGGGAGTGGCGGGCTGAAAAGACATTGGTGTACCGCCAGGTGCAGCCATATATCAACGATGGTTCCGAGGACTTGATCGACTGCCCATGCTCGAGGATTACTACCCAGATAGATGTCGGTTGAGCGGTGTATCAGATTTGTGCGTGTTCCAGACTCGGCTGACAGCTTTCAGAGGGTATGATCAGGGTCAATTGTGCAGGACCCCAAGGCCTGTGCCGAGAAATGATGCTCACTGCATATTCAACATCGAAGTTCGATGTCGATCTCGCAAGTGCTGATTTTTCTGCAATGAGAGGCAGTGCTTCTATCATCGCTTATTCTCGTGTTGATCTTCACAACTGTGCCGTTTTGGACTCACTGCGATCCTGCCAACAAGGATCGGGTCGATGAAAGCTTCCCCAGACAGCAAGTATGTCTCACCAGCACCAGTTGCTTTTCCGTTTGCTTTTTCATTCCTATTTCGTACAGAGAAATTTTGCGCACCTCAACGGTAAAGAAGGCTCTGCCTGCATACAATCCGATGCGTCATTTCGGGAGGCTTTTCTAGTTTGCATGTGTCACCAGATACTTTTTCCAAAGCAGTTAAACGGTCATGTCAGTGGCGTAAGGCGTGAGTGCGGTGAAAAGCCAATGAAGAGACAGTCACTTGTGGCTCTCAAAGCTGCATGCACGGCGATCACTGCCCAAACAATGGA
This sequence comes from Diaporthe velutina, assembly GCA_038088505.1. Taxonomy (NCBI): domain Eukaryota; kingdom Fungi; phylum Ascomycota; class Sordariomycetes; order Diaporthales; family Diaporthaceae; genus Diaporthe; species Diaporthe velutina. Next base: position 19,410 of record JBBWSJ010000101.1, on the reverse strand, counting down.
AAAACTCTCCCTGATGTGTGTGTGTGTGTGTGTGTGTGTGTGCACAGCTGTGGTGCCACTAGTACCGAGATATAAACATAATAAGCAACATTCGCAGCCATGTCAATACTCAAATCAAATCTGCCGGTTTCACGTCGCTGGGATTTGATCATCTGGACAGTCTTTACTGCTGCAATCAATTGACACCGATGGCTGGCTTGGAAGCTGACGCCGTGAGCGTTCGGACGCCGGGCACCCCTGGCCAACTCTCGGTGGCACCCACAACCAACAAGCTCCGTGATAGCTGTCAAGCATGTGCAACATCCAAAGTCAAGTGTCCCAAGGAAAAGCCAACCTGCTCGAGATGCGAAAGCCGAAGTGTCGCTTGCCAGTATGTTTTCACACGACGTCCGGGCCGCAGGCGAGACAACAACCGCCGCCAGTCCAATGCAGGCGTCAGCACAAAGTCCAGTCCCAGCATCGAGGCTGAAAATGACTTGCCTGTTGGAAAAGACACCATCCAGGCCCTGCAACCATCCATCGGGGCTTTCTCCTTAATTTCCCCTGCCGGAAGCCACAATTACCTCGAAATGTCGCCTCAGAGCTTGAGCATTCCAGCATCACCACGACCGGACCATGTCTTTGCCACGGAGACTTCTGGCGTGTTCTCTGGTCTTGGGGATGCCAACATGTTTTCTGCATTGGCAGACTTCGGCTCGGACAGCAACGACGTGGATTTCATCATGTCGGCCATGGACTCTCCATTTGGGATACCAGTGATAGACAGCGGTACCATGACGGAAGCACAAAATGATATCGGGTCACTACTCATACCCCCACAAGAGATCAACAGGGACCTTCCATCATCAGGCATATTACCATCCGCCGATCCAATAATCGCCTCATCCAGGGTAACGGCATTCGTACCAGATATGCAGGTACTGGCAACAGGGAATTCCGAAATGATACGAGCAAACGAAACGTCGTCTTGTGGCTGTCTGACGCAGTCGCTCGAGCTTCTGAAGACGCTCTCGGGTCAGCCTGCCTTCCAGTCCGGCCTGATCGGGTCCGAGTCCCATGAGATGTCAAGCGCCCTCACATATGGCTACTCCCACTCAGTACTCACAGAGAACAAACAAAGTATTGAAGCAGTGAGCGAGAGGCTCACATGCCCATGCTGCACAGGGGACAACTTCCTGCTCGCCGTCCTCTCAATGACCGTCCTCAAGATACTGGAACGGTACGCCGCTGCGGCACGAGCACAATCCAGCGGCGGGAAGACCAGCGACTCGGAAGCAGGCAAGGCCTCCAGGTTAGCAAACAGCATCCTCGCCAACAGCAAGGACCAGATGATGGTGCTGAGCCGCACCTACAACACGCCCCGCAACCGCGGGCGCAAGGCCGCCCAGCTCGTCCTCAGCGAGCTCCACCGCGTGCAGCGGCTGGTGAACCAGCTCTCGCCGAAGCTCAAGCGGCCCAGAGATGGGGAGAGGCAGAGCGTCGGACCTGAGCTGGAGCTCTGGGGCCGCCAGGGCGTGGCACGTGGTCATGAACGGCGGCCAAGCACGCCCTTTTCGGCTACCACTTTGGGCCAGATGGAGAGCGATGTGCGCAAAAGCCTTAGCACGTTGTCTTCGGAGATCATTAGTGGTCTGCGACAGAGCTAAGCAATCAGTGGCACATGTAGTCTATTCAGATCCTGCTGACGGGCACACATGCATACGTTTCATTGAAATTTGTTCCTCAATTGTTTCTGTGAGGTTTCATTCACTGGGCTGGGTCAATTTAAAATGTCGGAGACAGAATAGTTCATATCAATATTAGAGATCATATTTATTACGGTGGAAACCCATGAATTAACCATCTCGTTAGTAACACGCGGCTTTGGCGCGTAACAGATTTGCCACGATTGCCATCGTTGTCAGTCATCTTTTCAGGGGATGATCGTAATGCTTTGGTGTTCAGAAGAGACTTCCTGACCTTCAAAGGCACTTATTTATTTGATCAGGACAGCCACTCAATGCCGTAAAGGACTCGCCAACAAAGGTGCGATTATAAACTATAAGAAAAAGAAAAAGAACAAAAAAGCTAAAGTAGTCTTTGGTCGGAGCCCGGAGCCCGGACACTTCTCATCCTGCCGTAATCCGTATCCCCCGAAATGCTGCCGTTTGACACAGCTACCCGATGGGCCCAAGAACGGCTCTCTATGCTTTCCGTCGGTTCGGTCCATCCGGACTTAGGTATTTCGAGGTGTGTAAAACACCTCTGTGTTTTGATTTGATGTAGCAGGAATATGTCAGTCAGAACAAAAAGGCTGATGACCTCAAGTTTCGATCCATTGAGGCATATTTTGGCCCACTGGCGCACTGTAGACTCAGGTATTGTGTTATTCTGCCACGATGTCGTTCACCTCCAGCACCAACATGACTCTGGTAGAGCCAGATACCACATAATGTCTTGTGAAGATTGGTCTATCCACCATTGCGGCAGTTCTGCTGTCAGTTGTGTTCAAGGCAGTTCGTGCTTGAAATGCATGTGTAGCTCTCACAAAGCCTGCTTCCGACAATAAAAACAACAAGACTTTGCATAGAGTTGAGATGTTTGATTACAGAAATTCTATGAGCCGGCCTGACAGGAAAGTCTCCATCTATCTAGTCCTCGTATGTTCTACAGTTCATGATATCCCCTGCAACAAAATAATTATGCAACTTTTTCACACAGCTGGGCCACGCAGCTGGGTCACGTCCGCTTTACTTCTTCTCTTCCCCAATCTTCTTCTCCTCGCCTGACCCAGCATTCTCAGCAGCCGCAGCCTTAGCCATCTTGTCCTTCTTGACGGTCTTCCACTCAAGCGAAAATGCCCCGAGAGCGCTAAGGCATGACGGAACCAAGCCGACGATGAACACAGTCCGCAAAGCTTCATTGTAGGCAATCAGAGCTGTCTCACGCACGGACTCGGGGAGAGAATGAATCAACGATGTAGCACCGCCTGAGGTGACGAGGCTCGGGTCAAAGCCGGGGAGGCCGGAGAGTCTCTGGACGAGCTGGTTGCTGAGCACGCTCTCCCCGATGGCGACAAACACCGACGCGCCGATCAGCATGCCGAAAAACATCAGAGCAAGGCCCGTTGGCACGTCCTTCTTGGGCAGACAGGTCTGCGCGGCAAGGTTTGGGACTTGAAAGCACAGGCCCAGCCCGAAGCCGTACAGTATCTGGTAGCCGATCCACTTGCCGGCGCCCGTGTCGACCTGGAATGTTGTGAGGAGCCCGGCGCCGACGCACATTATGCAGGTGCCTATGATTGCCAGCGGCGTGTAGTATCCAATCTTGCCGTTGATTACTCCACCGATGATCGAGCCAACCACCAGAGACAACATCAGGGGCAGCGTCTGTACGCCTGACTGGGCAGCTGAGGACCCCTTAATGGACTGGAACCAGACGGGGATGAAGTAGACTGCACCATGGAGTTAGCCAAAGGTGTAGGCTAGCCGACTTGTTGCCGTTACTTACTGAACACGTAGTTTCCAGAGTTGTTGCAGACTGTCGCCCAGAACCCGGAAACAATGCTGCGCTGCTTGAAGATACGCGGAGGGAGCGTGGCGGTTGCAGGCAAGAAGACCTGAGCCGCGGCGAAGGCGATGAGAAGCACTCCAGCGAGAGTGAACAAGGCAATAATACGCCCATTTCCCCACTAGAGGGTTTCAGTCGAATGCGTGTAAAGTGGGCAAGTGGGCATAAGAAACTCACCGAGTATGTCTGACCGCCCCACTGGAGTGCCAGCAGTAGACACACCACACCCGGAATCAGCGCGGTCGTGCCAGGCGCATCGAGTTGTTTCAGCTTCTTTGCCAAGGGGATATTGGTCTCTTCTCGGTCGGGTATCTCGAGGAAGACATAGATGACGACCATTGCGACGGCACCAATCGGCAGATTTAGATAAAAGCACCACCTCCAGGTCACGTTGGACGTAAAGCCACCCCCTATCAGTGGCCCAGCGATAGAAGCCACGCCCATGACGGCGCCTATCAGTCCCTGAATATGTGGGCGACGGTGCAGGGGGATCACGTAGACGACACAGACGATCTATGGGTGGCCATGAGCTGCTGTGGGCACGAAATAGTAGAGGGTATGGCTATGAACGTACAGTTCCAGCAAGGATGCCGGCAGCTCCCACTCCAGCAATGGCCCTGCCGATAATGAACGCAACTGAATTGGGAGCTGCTCCACAGATCGCAGAGGCAACCTCAAACAGGAGGACGCTGGAGATAAGAGTCCCCTTGATCGAGAAGAAAGTGTATATTCGCCCGAACAACAGCTGAAGGGCACAGGACGACAGGAGGTACGCGCTTCCGTACCAGCCGATATCGGTCAGAGAGTTGAAGTCGTTGGTGATCTGGGGTATGGCCTGGGCAGGACAGAGCAGGTCAGCACATTATCATTCGTATGGCAAGCATACTTGGGTAGACTGATATTTGATCATGCGTACAGTGGAGATGATGGTCCGGTCAAGTCCAACGAGGAAGATGCTGAGGAAGACCGAGACCATGAGGAGGATGATCTTCGACTTGGAGGTTTTGGGCTCCGGGTCGTCAAGCTTAGGAGGAGTGTCGTTGTTGTGATCATCCTGGGAGGCTCTCTCTGTTGCCGGAGTTGTTGCACCATGAAGAGCCCCGAGACCGTTTGTTGAGACTTGAGAAGCCATAGCTTGTTGTTCCTGGGTGTTCGTTTCCCTTTCCACAATGGAAGCGAATGTCAAGCGTTGCTGGACTGGAGGATGAAAATTGACAAAAAGGCAGACACTGCGAAACGCTACGAAGGTATTTATTCAAAATACATTTGGTGACGTTACCAAGCAAACATAGCAACAGCGGCCGGGAATTTGAAAGCCACAAGCTAAGGAGTGGTGAGCTGTCACTGACAACATGCGTCTCGGGCATTTCTAGAACCCGGCCTGGCCAGTTGTGCTTGGATGGCCACAAGTGAACAATCAATTTGGCAGGAAAATCGGACATAGCTCAGAGATGTTTGATGTTAATTACTCCGGTTTCTCTCAAAATATGCTACAAGCTTTTTGTACTGTCTGCTCGTGGACATGTAGTGAATATGTGATCAAGTGGACATCCTCCCCCTTTGCGGACGCTCCCCTAACCCTCTACTGGCTCGGGCATTAGGAATGTCCACTGGCAGGCCCCTCGGGTCCGAGCTGGACTGGCGTGTAATGTCTATCATCCTGCATGGCCGACCCGAGGCGGCTCGCCTTCTCACTTGTCTGCCATGTCGCGCCATACAATATGACGAAATGATACATGGGAGAGCTTAGGTAGTCAGCTCTCACAGACTCAGACTCGGACCAGATCGTAGGCGCACGCATGCAACCAAAGCCACACCTCCATAATGGCCGGCTCGACACAAGGGCTGAAGCAAGCAGGTTCTGCTGTTGCTTCCACATCCACAGAGGACAGCTCGCCAGCCGCCATGAAGCAGCAGCGTGTGCTTGCCTGTGTTTCTTGTCAGCAGCGCAAAATCAAGTGTGACCGCCACTTCCCGTGCGCGCACTGCCTCCGAGCTGGTATCTCATGTGTGCCAGCTTCCCTGGTACCCCGTCAGCGTCGCCGCAGGTTCCCAGAAAGGGATTTGCTTCAGCGTCTGAGACACTACGAAGACCTGCTTCATCAGAACAAGGTCAACTTCCAGCCTTTGCACCCCAATACCACTGCCATATCGGCCGAGCAAAAGTCTCCGGCTCCCACTGACGTCGCAATTACCAACGACCAAGATACGGGAGGCTCCGAGATTTTACATGATACCCGCTCAGAGATATCACATGTGGACAACGTACCCATCAAGTCAGAATCGAAACCTGTGTGAGCAACAGTCCCCTATCTACTCATCAAAGGCAGCCTTTTCTGACTGGAATCTTTGATTTTTCCAGGAATCTTTGGCACGCCATAAGCCGGGTGGTACGTGTCTGCGTCTTGATTCGTTTGTGCTCGTGCTGGATGCCAGCGGAACTGACCAAGCAAACAAAAGACGTTGGACCCCAGTTCCGACGACCTCGACGAGGACGAAGGAAACAGAAGTGCCGATACTAGTCCATACAATGACGGCCACGACGACGATGGAGACGATGACCAATCAGGAAAATCCAGCGTGCATACCTTCAACAATAAGGACGCATGGGATCAGGACACTGCTTACTCGAGTTACCAAAACAATGATAACGATCATCTCCTTTTCGGCGCACCAAGGACAGACGTTCGCTTGTCTACTCTCCACCCAGAGCAAATCCAAATCTTCAGGCTCTGGCAAATTTACTTGGAGAACGTCGACCCACTGCTCAAAGTTACCCACACCCCGACCTTGCAGGCACGCATCATCAATGCCGTCAGCGATTTGGAAGCCATCAGTCCTACCCTGGAAGCCCTGATCTTCAGTATATATTGTGTCTCGATTCTGAGCCTGACCAACCAAGAATGTCGGTCTTTCTTTGGTACTACACGGAAAGATCTCCTAACGAGCTATCACTTCGCATGCCAGCAGTCCCTTCTGCAGTGCAAAACACTGCGGTCCAGCAATATCGAAGGTCTGACAGCTTTGTACCTTTACCTTGTAAGCCTCGACATGTCTTCCCGCACAATACCTACCAAATTTTGACCCTCTCTCATTACCTTGCAGGTCTCGGTCAGGTCATTCACAGACCCTCGGTCCTTGTCATCCGAGCTTGCCATCGCCATCCGCCTCGCACAGCGAATGGGCTTACACGATGAGTCGGCGTATAGTGGCTGTAATTCTCACGAGGCTGAGATGCGCCGACGACTGTGGTGGTCTCTGGTCACTTTTGACCATCGTCTGTGTGAAATGACTGATTACAAAACAACGAATTTGACACCAATTTGGGATTGCAAGACACTTCTCAACGTCAACGACTTTGAGCTCCGGCCAGAATTGAAGAGTTCGCCACCGACACACGACAAGCCTACTGAGGCCCTTTTTGCTGTTGTTCGCAGCGAATTGACGGATTTTGTCCGTCACAGTGCCTTCCATATAAATTTCATCAACCCGTCCCTGAATGCTGTCGCCAAACCAAGGCACAGCAAGTCAGCAGACGTTGACGAGCTGACGGCCTTGGAAAAGACCATCGAGGACAAGTACCTAAAATTTTGTGACCCTGATATTCCCCTCCACTTTATGACAATATGGACAACACGAGCCTACCTCGCGAGGAACCGCCTGCTGGAGCACTACTCAAGGCTTTCGACCTCGTCCGCGCCGCAGACAGACGCCCAGCGCAACGCCGCCGTCTCGCACGCGCTGAGCATGCTCGACTGCGAGACCAGGCTCCGGACCTCGCCCCTCACCAAGGGCTTCCTCTGGCACGTCGACTCCAACGTCCCCGCCCTCGCCTACGTGCACCTCCTCAACGGGCTCAAGAAGAGGCCCGACGACGACCACGCCGACAGGGCGTGGGAGGCCCTGAGCGATAACTACGAGGCCCGCGCCGCTTACTACAAGGCCGGCGAGTACGGCATCTGCGACGTCTTCTCTCGCGTCGTGCTGCAAGTCTGGGCGGCGCGCGAGGCGCTCTGCAGGGAGCAGGGACGCCTGGTCCAGCCGCCGCGGATCGTGGAAATGTTTAGGAACTTGGCGATGGATACAAAAGAGTCTTTCACGTCCTCTAATACCGGTCCTGACCAGCCTAGCATGGGGGACATGGGCACCGGTGCCGGCGCGTCTTCGTTGCCTATGCCGCTGAATTTTGTTGGTCAGGGTCCCAGAGACCAATTTTTGCCTGGTCCGGGGCTTGGACCATATCCGGCGATACCCGGGCAGGCTTCGATGGATGTCGACATGGACCCGTTCTTGAATCCGTTGGACTGGAGATGGATGCATGCGCGAGGATGGTGAGATATTCGAAGTCAGCGGTCAAATTAATGGCTGAGAATCTTTCCTAATGTGCGGGTATTTCGGGCCATCCGCTAAAACGCAGTGCTTTTATTGAGCAATATTCTTGACTAAGGATTCCGGGACTTCTCGCCTAGGGCTTCGACTAGAAAATTTGCTATTGGCTCCCAGCCCATACACAAGTCTGTGTTGTTTCATGCGGCGCCTGCTGATAATTGCTTAACATGGGCCCCCTCAAGTGAACTAGTACAACTGTGCTGTAGTATTTCTCACAAATCCTGGAGTGACAGCTATGAGTGAAGCATGAGACCGAGGGGAGCATACTCCCAAGTAACTAAGGACATCTTTGAGGAGTGTTGTCACGCACGACCGTAGAAAGATAACTGCTACTGTTGAGTGACCCAAAATCACCACCAGGCCAATACAGTAAGCAAAGAGGACATCAGCTCAGCCGTGGAAACGACCCGTTCCCTAATTGGCACCACCCGCAGGCGCCCCGCCCACGGGGCCTGAGACGGCCCTCTCCTTGAGCCACTCCATCCAGCCGCTCGCGTCCAGCTTGGCAAAAATGAAGCTCTCAAACTCGATGGCGACACCGTCGATGCTGATGGTGCCCGTCATCCGCGCCGCCAGTTGGTCGCCGTCGCGGAGGAACTCGTGACTGTGTAAGACGTTCAGCTCACCAACCAAATTTAAACAGCCAACAATGTTGGACTGGGACGCGCGAGGATGTTCAGGTATGGTGGTGCCCAGGCAAATTCAAGGGCAGCCTGGCAGGGGTTGGGGTGCGACCTCACACGAGGGGCTTGTACTCGCCGACCTTGGCGCGCATCTCCTCGATGTGCTTTACGTAGTCATCGTAGGGCAGCCGACGACCGTTCAATATCTGGTAGAAGCCGGGCGTCGAAAGGGCTTCTGCGAAAGCCTTGGCCTCATCGGGCGGGCCTGTGAGGCTCCATTCTATGGCCCGCTGAAATCCGTCGCGGGTGGAGGTGTATCCGGACATGACTTGAAGTGGGGTAGTTATATTCGCTTGTTTTATGTCGAGTGGATGGATGAGCCAGGTGTTGATTTCGTGGAAGAGAATATCAACCGAGGAACGAAAGAGGGGTGGCGGAGGATTTGTCGACAGGATTTGTGTGTTGGTGGGAGGCGGCCCCACAACTCCAGAGGCATGTTGGTGGTCGAGGCGCTACCAATATGACCGGCATTCTTCGTCAGTCTTCTGAATGGGGACGTATTCAGGTACCATGCAGCGGTCAGTATCGCAATTCGTCGCAGGAAATATACTATTCATCACTGCTAATTATGCAAAGATAGTACGCAAAGCCCATAGAGAAGAGCTGCGCCATTGCGGCAGGTACACGTAGCCTGCAGCCGAATTGGCCTGGGGGGCTGGATGATAAAGACCTAGCATCTATTAAAGGTCGACCAAACCCATAACACGGGCTAACGAGATGTTTTCTTTAAATTAGGACGCCCCTATCCATATTTATATATTCGCTTGCTCTATACTATCTCTTATAATCAGTCACTTTTGCCTCCACTACGCTGCATATATATACCCTGAGGATGTCCAGCTTACACCACGTTTATAGTTTGGCAGGGCTTCGGCCACACTGTATTTATTCGATTGTCTGGCTAACTTTTGGTCTTTTTTTTATTATTTTGACTACCTGCTATCTGCTTAGCCTTCCGATTACTTTTCCTAGAGCTTATATATAAAGTTAATAACGGTATAATAGATGCTATAAGCGTTATCCTCTTTTAGTAACTTAAACCCTTTATATAAAAGCTTATTCTTCTTCCTCTTTTTAAATTCTTTTTTAATTTTACTTAATTTTAAGCTTAAAATAAAACCCTATATTTAAAATAGGATATAGCAGTTATTTATATCTTTAATATTATCTTTTAAGAGATTATAGTTATTAGTTATATAGTAAAGTTAATTTCTGTAATTTTATAGTAAATTTTAGGTATACCTAAGAAACTTTTATAGAGAGTTATTTAAATTAAACTATTATTAATATTAAAAACTATATATTTAAATGCTAATTATAGTGTTAGCTTACTATAGCAACGGTATTCTTAGGAGCTTATATGTGTATAGATAAGGGATAGAGAAGTTAACCGGGATTGCAGCTGTAAACTCTTTTTATACAAAGCTTTTATAAGAGACTAGATCTCTCGCTATATAACTAATTGCCCAAGCTAGCGACGGGCTACTTATATTGATAGGTTTAATCTGCCGCTAGTCTTAACTAGCCTTATCTGTACGGCTTTATAAGGCTATCTATATTTTTAAGGTTTATCTATTATTATTAGTATTATATACCTATTTAACGCTAGGTCTTTAAGCGTTTACTACTATATGAAGGGACCGCCTACGGCTTTAAAAGAGCACGTATACGGATTAAGAACGAAACCACTTATAGTTTGGCAGAGCTGAATTAAGACCAGTCACCGTCGTCAACAACGGTACCCCCGCGTGCAGATACTTCCTCAAACTCCTTGGTGGTCCAGATCTTAAAGTTGTGACCCGGAGGATAGTTCGTGTTTTCAAAGGGACTGCCAGTTAGGATGTGGTTGGCACATTTGCCATACATCTCATAAGCATACTGCTCAGGATCGTGCTTGTCAACCCACGCTTTGACCATGGGAAACTCGGGGCGAGTTCCCTCCTTTGCTGGTTCAATGGTCGTCTCGTGATATGTCTGGCGGTTCTTGAAACCCATCTTCTGGGCGCAAGTAACCCTTTCAAATCTGGGTTGGTCAAGCATTCAAAGGTTAGTCAGGCTCCAAGTAAACAGCACTCTTTCTTCACATACCGCAATTTGTTATGCACTTTGACTGCTAGAGCCAAGTTCTGCTTCCCACCAAGCTGCAAACAGGAAGCCAGGGATAAGCCATCTTCGATGGCCATGGTGGCGCCGCTGGCCGAAGTTGGAATAAAAGAATGGGCCGCGTCTCCAATCTGGACAACTCTGCTATGCTCGGACGCCCATCTGGGATCGGGATCGCGCCACAAGATCTTGTAATCGACTGCGCCCATCTCAGGAGTAGTCTTGATCAGTTCGTGGAGCCATGGAGTCCAGCCCTCCACGTACTGCAACGCCTCCTTGGGATCTGCCGGAGGCGCGCGATCCTTGCCATTAGGGTCCAAGTCCTACACCATCAAGGTGTTAGTCTGGATCTTGTCGCCACGGCCTCTGCGACGTACCTTGTGTGTGAGCATCCACGTAACGCTGTTGCCACTGCGCCCGGTGACGACGTGTGCACCTGGTCCGACGACGCCTGTGCTTGAGCCTTGCTCGCTCTCGTAACGTTTGAGAAGGGGATTCTGGAGCGCTATTTCAATAGGGTATGTCGCACGCAACACCGCATATCCCGAGCTCGTTGGCTGGTCGCGTTTGCCTTTGATCAGGGTGGCGGCTCTTGAGCCAATGCCATCAGCTGCTACCACGATATCGGCAGTAAGCCTGGCTCCGTTTTCAAGAATAACCCCGCCTCTGTCGGCGTCTTCGAAATATTCCATGACCCGGGTGTCGGGTCGAATGTCAATACCCAAGTGCACTGCATACTGGTAGAGAATGTGGTGGAAGTCGGAACGCGTCGTACCCAGGCCGAATGAAATAAAGCCTAAACATTCATCTTTGTGATTGCGCATTTCTCCAACCTGGGGCATGCGGAAGTTTTGGCAGACTTCCAAGAACCCTGGCCATTTCTTAGGTGTTCTCAACGCAGAGTGTTGAATTGCGATGAAATCGCCTATAAGTTGTGAGCTTTCTTTTGGTTACTGGACATTGCTAATTATAATTAACCTACCATAGTCATTGAAATGAGCACGGCGGTCAATCACATGGACGTCATGGCCCTTTCGGTGAGCTTCAATGGCAAAAGCGAGACCACCAAGGCCAGCTCCTACGATAAGTATATTGATGCCACTGGGTGGATATCGATCCAAGATAGGCGTTCCTTCAAAGGCGTTCTTGGCGACTGTCATGGTGAAGACGGATGAATAGATCAATAGACGAATGGATGCTAATGAGATTGGGTTTCTGATAAAGAACCTAAAAGACTCAATAGGCTCATGCCTTGAAGGCTTGAGAAAGTAGGAGGGCTGACGAACGCGTTAAATATAGAGCGTTCGGAACCAGATCCGCGCTGGGCTCCGCGAGAAGGCTCTTTCAAATTCCGGTCAACCCTTGAACTTGATAAGATCTTAAGTGGCCTTTGCAGCATATGCTGACGTCCTCTCATATCCTGGCAGCCGTGGCATCACCACAAAAAATGGCATGACTAGCGAAGTTTGTAAGCCAGTCCTTCAAGCCCAGGATCCTGGGATCCGTCGACCCAGCCTGCAAGAACCACCCGGATCAGAAGTCGGCCGAAAGCAAAAGATTGGCAAATTTTTCAGCACATAGTAGTGTTTCGGGCTCGGGTATATTTCACTCTCCGAAAATGACATGTTGGTCCATATCATTACGATGATGTCACAAATGATCTCCGCTATAAAAGAAAACGGAGATTCGCACCGGCGAAATCGGAGGGTACACCGGTACATTGCAAGCACCAACAAACCATAGTCCCTAACACACAATACCGTAATACCCACTTGTCACGACCCTGACAGAAATAGGACTAACGGTTGGTTCTAACTTAGAGCCTAACCCTACCAGGCTAGCGTACCGGCTAGACGAACGGCGTAAATAGGATCCTACCGGGTTACATAACCCTAGGTTACTTAAGTAGCATTAGGAAGGTTAAGTACTAAGCCAACTGATCTAAGGCTTAGTTGGATCGGATTCTAAGCCTAATGCTCCGGCAAACTGGATTATAAGGATTAACTACTGAGCCTTATAAGCCTTACTAAAGAGATAAACTATATAGATACGCTTATTTCTAGTAGATAGTATTAGGATAGGATAGCTTTTTAGCAGTTAATCTAAGTATTTACTTTTAAATGGCTTTTATTAGCTTTTGATTATTGTATAGACCTAATATTGCTTAACTACCGCCTTGTTACGTATCTTGGACATAAACCCCCTTGATCTCTTTGGTTTATAGGACCTAGGATACCTTGATCATTACATGTACCCTCCGATTTCGCCGGTGCGAATCTCTGTTTTCCTATAAAAAGCAGGGTTCAATCCGGAGACGTAGTAGAGCCCGAGTTGTTGCATGTGGTCTTCTAATTGGATCTTATCAGTCACATTTTGAATTCACTTGCATCCTTTACATAAGCAGCACGAGTCGTGGAATTGATATATTACTGTTGTAAAGGTCCCATGTTGAATCTAGACCCACTTATCACTTAGGTGGTTTTGTTCTTAATCCGTATATGTGCTCTTTTGAAGCCGTAGGCAGTCCCTTTATATAATAATATGTACTCAAAGACCCAACATTAGCTAGGGATAAATTATAAATTATATGTAGTTCAACTAAAAACTACGAACTAATTTTACAACCCTGCTGGTGAGTCAGCTTCATGAACTCATCCGAATCGACGGCACGAAACTCATTGTTAGTGCTGTCGCCGCTGTCGCTATCAAAGCCGGGTTGCTTTTTCGCAGCCAGACAATCACCTCGCTCAGCCTGTGGCATGCAATCATGTCCAAAAGAGTCCAATCAGGTGCCCAGGGTTCCAGCTTGGATCAAGCCATTTGCCATGGCAGTATCTTAGCGTTCTATACACAGGATACAGCACGATGGCCTTAAGATAATGAGGGACTAGACAAGGAAAAGGGGCGCATTAGGAGCAGCATAGCTCTCAATGTATACTTAGCACATTACATATCGCAATATTATAGTCACGAATGTGGCATTCATCATATCGCGCACCATGATAACTATGTGTTTGTTGCGGCTGCAGTAAGTCGTGGCGGAGGGCCCCAGGTCGTCCGACTCATCTTCGGGAAACCGTCGACCTTCGGAGGGTCCCAGAGCTCATGTCCAGCGTCTCGGCCGAGAATATGGCGTAATCGTTCCCACGAGGCTCACAGCATCTGTAAGCATTGCTGTCGATATGTGTGTGGACTCCCTAGCCGTTTCAAAGCCCCACCCATTGTTGACTGTGTCATAGAATTATCAACCAGCTTTATGACAGCTCGACTCATTTCATTCTCGAATTTCTCTAAAACTTGGACGACGCTCAATACGAAAATGGAGTGGATGCGTCTGTGAAGATCATCCTTCACCATGGATTTCTACACATCCGTTCCAATCAAATTGGATTCTGTGAAAATGATATAGATGCTATCTGTGCAGTTGGCTCCAGCACCAAGAAGCGCGAGACTAGCACCGACAGCTCAATCGGTGAGAAGGGAATCGGTTTCAAGAGCGTCTTCAGGGTCGCAGATTTCGTGTGGCTTTCATCCCGAGGGTATCATCTACAGTGGGATCGCAACAGGAATTTTGGTGCGCTTGCTCCGGAGTGGTGGGATGACTGGCCGGACCCAACCTATCCGCAGGTCGTTGGACAGACGTCCTTTTGCATGCAAATACCGGAAATCCAGGATCAAGCACAGGTCGACGGGCATTTGAGGAATTTCGATTCTGCTCTTTTATTGTTCCTGAAGAAGCTCAGACGCGTGGAGCTGGAAGTGGTTGAAGCAAACGGCACCAAGTGGAACAAGGTTGTCCGACGCAGCGAGACCGACGAGGGAAATGGAGGGCCCAGCACGACTACTCTGGAAGACGGAGAGAGAAGATTCCGTTACTTCAAGACTGTACACTACGCGAAAGTTCCGCAAGACCCCAAACGACCAGGCTGCCACAAGACCAAAATGATACTCGCATTTCCTGCTCTGGACGACCTGGACATGCCATTACCGCCTGCTTCGCAAAATGTTTATTCAGGGTTACCCATTTCTTCGCATGGATTGAAGGTACGTGCAGGTGCCAATTTTTGACGATTATAGGGGGCTTGTAGCGGCGACACCAATGAATAACATTCTGAGTTAGTTTCTACTACAAGCCGATTTTCTCCTCACTGCAAGCCGGCAGAGCATCGACACATCTCTTCCCTGGAACCTCGCGATCCGTGAATCACTGTGCGAGGCAGTTCTGGAGGCCATACTGAAACTCAACAAGAGTTCCTGGCGTTTCAAGTGGCCATTCTTCGTCACCTCTTCAGGGACGTCCGCGTTCTTCGAACCAGCAATGTCGAGGGTGCAGGAGATTTTGAGAGATACCCCTGTGCTGGAAACAGTTTCTGGAACACTGAAACCCCCCACGAGAGGTCTTCTACGTCGACCCTGACAAGTTTGCTGATTCGACTGGTTGGCCATTCACATTGTCTGACCGTACCGCGGATATTTATGCCTCTGCAAAGTACCCGCATTGGGTGGCCAATTCCATTCTGGCCCTACAAACTCGACAATTGACGAGTGAAAACTTTCTGGAACATCTACAGGCAGTTATTAGGGAAGCACTCGACGAATTTTCCTCGCAGCCTTTGCAGTGGCACGTGGAACTGGCGAATGCGTTATTGTCCTTGCTCGACGAGCCCGGCCTGTTTAACCAGGTATCCCAGCTCTGCATCGTGCCGCTGTCAGATGGCACGTGGGCTTCCGCTGACGAGCAGCCGCTCTTGTACCCAAAGGACATCGACCTCGAAAATTTCGATATCCTGAAAATTGAATTGGTTAAATTCGTTGACCCTGCAGTGGAGGCGCAAGCAGGACGACTCGAGTTGTTTCGGAGACTAGGCGTCAAGGAGGTCGATTCTACACAACTATGTGAGATCATCCAGGAATTACACAGCACCACTATCATGACACCGAGCCTTCTGAACAGGTCTCAACTCTTGTCACATGCCTGGTTCTTATACCAATCGTCATGGGCCCCGACAGAAGGTCGTCCTTTGGACCTATGGTTTGCAGCCGCTGATGGTACGTATGGTAAAGGCTCGTCTTTGTATGTGTCTTGCACTGGTGAAAGTCCTGCATTGCTCAGAGTCACCGAGAGGCTTCGCAAGAGGTTCAGAGGATTACACGAGGATTACTACGTCGCGGAAGAAGGACACGATGCTACAGATGAGAAGAGCGACACTTGTGACGCCCAAGAAAACGAGGCGCAGCACCATCTCCAGCCTGGACTTTCCGGTTTCATCGAATATTTGGTCAAGCACTACCAGCTGGCAATTTTACCGCGGCTTGTAAAGGCCGAGGACTTTGACCAAAACGAATTCAGGCTCTCTGATGAGTTCAAATATCTTGCTGCAGTCTGCTCTTTCTCAGACCTTGCCGAAGTTTTGAATAACGACTGGCAGCACTATTCCGAGTGGATCGAGCCTGATCGATCTACACGTAGGAATTCAAAATGGCAGACATCTAGGAATCGGCTTCTACAAGCCCTTCGCGCGACTCGTCTCTCAGTCTTGGATGGCCGTCGATTGAGACTTGCCGAGACTTTTCTCCCGCGTGTGGATCCTCTGCTTGACGACACTGAGACCTTCCTCCCCGTGTTAGACGTGTGCGATGCAGAGGATAAAACCATTCGTGACCGGTTAGCCCACCTTGGAATCATGGTGACGAAAGGTCTTCAATTCTATATCTGTTGTCTGAAGTCGATACGTTCGAATACCAACACACCCAATACGAGAACGCTAGCATACATCTATGAACAAATTCGAGCTTACTACGACAGCGAGCCTCGCACGATAGAGTACGTCTGCATGTATCCATACAACGATGTCTACTTCTATCTAACTTTGTGCAGGTCCGCTTTTAAGCAAGACGAGCTAATCTTCTTCAAAGGCAAGACTGGAAAACGGGGCGCCGAACACATCAGTGCCTGGATGTCACTAGCTGAATGTTTCAGGAAGAATTTGGATCTTGACGAGCTCTACCCCGGCAGCAAGTCTCTCTTCGCGTCACTCTTAGACAGGGAAGGGCTGGAGCTAGATGCTCTGATCAAGCACTCGAGTTCCATCACCACATCTCACAGTTTGGCAGTCATTCATCGCATACTTGCCAAGACAAGCAGAGCTGTTACAGCCATGACTGAGCATGCTGCATCTATGGCACTAAAACCTCTTCGGTGCACACCTATATTCCCTATTTCATGGGATACGAGCCAGGCACGATTCGAATTGACAAGCGCCGAAGACGAGCGGTGGTTCATTGCCGACCGGGCCCACCTACGTGACAGTTTTGTTGGAAAGGTTCCCCTTCTCGCCGTGCAGCTGCCCGACTTAGACGTCTTAGGCAACCTTTTGGCAGCCCTGGACTTAAAGCCGAGACAACTATCCTCGTGCGTGACGACAACGACCTACCCGAAAGGTCTGACGAAACTGCGAACTTCGGACACTTTGCTCTTGAACCAGAGAGCCCCGTTCTTCGAGTCGTTAGTCATTGCCCCATCCAAGCTATTGGCCGAGTATTTTGATAATCATCACTGACAAAGTCTCGTCTATAGACTGATACCTCGGTGCAATCCCGAGAGAGAGTCCATTATAGCAGCAATACGGACGGCTACTGTTAGTGATGCTGCTGATGTAGTTGAAGATCACACCTTGAAGTATGGCAGGTCACCTCAGGTTAAGGGTCGACCTTCCAAGGGCTCCTATGCTGTGAAAGAGGAAAGGAACGGATTGAAATTATTCGTGCCACACGACAGTCTTTTTTCCAAGTACCCTTTGTTTTCACCTGTCGAGTGCTTCGCGGAGTATTGCAGCATAAAGAACCCGCAGCATATACAACTGCTCTACAGCTGTCTCAGTACGTCCACAAGTAAAGACGTCCTGTCCACGTTCAACAAACTAGGGTTGCATGTTGACATGCCCAGTCAAGGTGTGTGAAGCTATCATCAGATACCAACACGGCGCAAGTTGTAACTCACACTGATCCACGCGAAATACAGACTCATCCGACAACAGTTCCGGGATGGTGTACTGGAATTACATTGGAGATTCATTGACGTTCCCTTCGACAACTGCGAATTCCTCACCAACAGAATCAGGCAACAGCGAGCCCAACTCTGATGATGGAGATCCACTGTTCGGAATGCGTCTAAAGCGTATCCATGCGCGGAATAAGGTCAAGAGGGCCAAGGCCGGCCGAGATAGACGACTGCCCATGCGAATTACACACGCAGATGATGATCTTTCCGGAAATGAGCCGAGAGTGTCTGACGATGCACACTGGGACATGGACCCGGACCAGAACGTGGAGTATCTCGGCGAAGTACTTGTATGGATAAACTCAATATCTATAAGTCGGTTTTCGGGTTCCTTTACTGACACGAGCTCACAATTAGGTTTCGGACTTCTTGGAGTGTCATCTGGGATTTGACTACAACTCATTCAAGCACTGGACCAGTGAGCTGCGCTGTAGAGCAGGCCTCCCATTTCATGGAGGCGCCAGTGGCAAGTCCGCATTTACTTTGGCGGATGCGAAGAGCTCGGCCAAGATGACATATTTCCTGGAGAACGAGCTCAACGTGGCAGATCTCCATACGGGCTTTGGACCTGCCCCCGTGTATCACATAGATGTCGTTGCTACTGTTGGCGGTGCTGAGGAGTGTTTCCAGTGGACCACGAGCAAGCTTTCCAAAGTAAGTCATCAAATCAGAGTGTTCCTATTATTTGTTGAAATGATAGCGTAATTGCTTAGTCTATTAGTCTATTCTAGACGTCTGGGAGGGCGAGAAGCCCTCTATATATAGACGAATTAGAGGGAAATAGATATCCCGTATTAATAATACACTATTAATCTAGAATATTCTAACAGCCTCCCTTAAACTTATTCCTATATATATATAGTAGGAATTAGTTTATAAAAGAGGAATATTTCTAATATAAAAACCTTTAAAAGGAGAAAAAATACTAGAGATATATATATATATATATATATACAGGATATTACAGGTCTGCCCTAATAGTAAACATATTAGTAGATATACTAGTAGATAGCTGAAACCTAAATATCCTCCTAAATATATAGCCTATATATAGGTATTAGCTAGCAGTTAAAGCGCTATAAGCGAAAAGAAATTTTAGGTGCGGGGGATATATAGGATAGCTAGCTAATAGCTATTATAGTTATTCCTAAATTAAGTAAAAATTTAAGCTTATTTTTTTAATTTCTACTTTCCTTCCTAAATTTATAATAAATACTACCTATAAATATACTTCTTCCCTCCTACTTACTTACCTATTTACTTTACCCTATCTATACTTATAGTAATAAATAGCTTATACCTATAAGTATCTATTTAAGCTTAACTTTATTAAATATATACTTATATAATAGATAAATATTATAAAAATAATAATAGCTTATTATTAAATACCGCCTTTTAGCCCCTATTATACCTATCTATTATCTATAATTTATAAGTTAACTTTATATACTAAAAAAGTATTATAGAATTTAGTATAAAAAATATAATAAATATTACTATTTTAAATCTTAAAGTAGTATTATATTAGCTTATTAATATATAAGTAAAAGTTTTATATAATTAGTATTTTAATAGTTATAGCTTTTAGTAAGGCTATATACTAATATTAGCTAATAATTTATA